>JAQQSZ010005176.1:0-13940 GCA_028646595.1 Phalanger gymnotis
CCCAGCCAACTCACTTGACCCTTGAGTTTTTCAGCGGGGTATGACTGCTTGTAAAGAGAGCTATGTTCCAAGCTTGGGGGGATGCATCAGCTCTGCCACACCCAGCACTCCTCCTTTCCCAAGAACCCCCAACCTGGTCTGGACTTAGATCTTCAGCAGGCTCTTCACTCCTGCTCTGATTTGCCACTTAATTCCTCCCACCAGGTGTGCCTGGGGCCTGAAGCAACTGCAACTGTAGTTCTGTAGCTGCCCCACCTCTGTTGCCCCCCAGGGTGGTGGCTGAAGTTGAACTCCTTCCACTCCTGCAGCTTTTCCCACTAACCTTCTCTGTTGTCTTTGGTGTTTGTGGGTTGGGAAGTCTGGTAACTGCTGCAGCTCACTGATTCAGGGCTCTAGGGCATGCTCCATCCAGCTCCTGGTCTGGTTGGTCTTGCCGCCACCCACACTGGGCTCTGCTCTGCTTGGCTCCTAGCTCCGTGCAGGATAGACTTTACCCAGAGACCATCCAGGCTGTCCTGGGTTAGAGCCCTGTTTCCCTCTGCTATTTTGTGGGTTCTTCAGTTCTAGAATTGGTTCAGGGCCATTTTTATAGGTTTTTGGAGGGACTTGGTGGGGAGCTCACGCTAGTCCCTGCTTTCCTGCCATCTTGGCTCCCCCCCCAAATCTCAGCATTTTAATCCTGACTCCAAAAACACTGTAAAATGATGCATATTTAGCAAGGTAAGGATGAGGTAACTGTATAATCAGGTGTGCATGTTTTCATGTTGTCTGGCACCACTTGAGTCTATTCTTAGCCCTATTTCACTATTTTTTAAGGATACAAACTCTTGCTGAAATAGAATTTTCTAAAAGTCTAAATTGTGGAAGCTTGAAGAAGAATTTTCCCTACCAGAAAATAAGTTCTCAAGTAAGCTATATATGAGTCACTTAAAAAAAGAAAGAAAAAGAATGCAAACAATTCCCACAAAACACTCACAAAGTACCAAGACTTATAGATACAAAGCATTTGTAGAGATTTCTAGGTTTAGTTGGGGTAGTTTATCATAATCATGAGACTTACTCCCCACCCCCCACCAAGGACAAGTACCTATGTGATAAGCAGTTGTTGGTGAGATAAATCAGGGAGCTGGGGAAGAAAGAGAATCGAATTTCTGCATCAGGAACAGAGATGAGTCACTTTAAAAAAGTGTGAGTTAAAAAAAGTTCTGTTTCCAAACTCTGAAAAAAAAGATGAATAAAGCCCTCCTGAGACATTAGCTTTCTAATGCTACTTTTATTTTTTACCATACTCATTCTGCTTTCTTGGGCTAAGGGTTTCTGACTGAGATTCCAAGGGATGCCAAGTGAATTAATCTTTTGCCCTATTTAAGGAAGAAATACTTTGTTAAAAGTCATCCATCCTGCTCAGCTCTAGCTTTCATTCTATAAGCACATGATATGGTGGGTGAGTGTGAGCAGGGGACTGGTGGTGGGAGGGAATTGTCATTTTTTTCTTCCCTTGTTGGTGTTGACAATATTTTGCAAAATGAGATAATAGCTAAGGGACACTATAAATAGGTTTGCAACTGAAAAACAAGTTTATTTCTGTGGTCCACATATATAAAGATATTCATGGAAAGAGGAGCAGAAACCCAGATGTCAGAAGCCCTTGGTTGTAGTCCAAGGTATGTCATTAATTCTTCTGTATTCATGGCCAATTCATACTCCTTCCCTAGGCTTCAGTTTTCTCATCTATAAAATAAAATGACTTACCAAAATAAAGAAACAGAGAGACAATAAAATAATTGGCCAGATGAAAAACAAACAAATATCCATTTTTATCCACGTAATTGATTCCCTTGTTCATTTCCATAATGTCCATCCTCTAGATTCTCTTCCTTCCTCAAGCACACACCTGTTCCCCACTTTCCCCTTTAGTAAGCTCATCTCTTACTTCACTATGGAAAGGAACCCTTTAAGCTCCAGGAGGAAATGGACTATAAAGTGTCTGAATCTTAAATCTAAATGAGCACATTTACTTGTTTATAGTACTTAATATTTTCTAGATTGGATTGAATTGAAATAAGGTCACCCCAAAGGAGTCCTCTCAATTTCCATCCTCCAAATCTCGAAGCATTTTGTATCATTATTCTTTCTCCCTTCCTATCCTCCTCTAAGGAAGGAAAAATTCTTCTCTTAGAAAATGTGAACCTCTCCTCCTGCACCTTTGATTTCCATCCATGTGTATCTCCCTTGGGACATTGCTCTTTCTATACCCATTTCTCTATTCTCTACTTTCCAGTCTTTCCTAGATCACTCCTATGTCTGGTTTGGGAAGAGAGAAATACTCTTCCCTTGACCATTGCCTCAGGTCACAATCCCATCTATTTTTATCTTCTTTTCCACTGTTATGTTTAGTAAAAGGATACTCTATATTCCCTGACTCCACTTGGTTAAATCTTACTGACTCCTCTATCCATTTGGATTCTGTTCCTATGTCTTTGTTGAAATTATTTTCATAAAGGCCATCAAAGAGTTCCTAATTGCCAAATTTTTAACTCTTTTCTCAATTCTTATCTTTCCTGATTTCTCTGACTATAGGAATCCTATTCTACACTACTTCTTTACCAAAGTTTCTGAATTTTCTTTCCTCCTTTTTCTTTCCGTGGTACTCTACTCTTTGAGTCTCCTACCTCTCTGACCCTGCTTTTACTCTTTTAATTGCCTCTATTCCTTCTGTCAACCCTTTAATATTAGATTCCCCATGGTCTTTTTCTCTTTTCATTTATCTTATTTATGATTCACAAATTTCCACTTATAGTTAGTTCTGAGATCTAGAATACCATTTCCTACTGCTTCATATGGTTAGCTTGTTATCACAAGATCAACTTGAAAACCGAGTACATCTTTTCTACAAAATACGCTTATCATTCTAACCTCCTTAGTCCTGTTAATACCACTATTTCTCCTTTTAACCATTCTATCAATATTAGAGATTTTTTTTCCTCTTTCCTGTTCTTTATCCTCTCCCAAGCCAACTAATCTCCATGTCTTATTTATCCAACCTCCACAATTATTTCCTGTATCTTCCTCTCCCTCTACTATTTTGACTGCTATCACCTGAATTCACACTCTCATTCACTGTATCTTTTCTGAATTATTGAGATAGCATCCTAACTGAGCTTCGTACCTTTTGCCTCTCTACTCTTCAATCCATCCCACATACTGTTTGTTTGCTCTTATATGGAATGCCTCTTCAATATTACTGTATTTTGCTCCCATCTACATACACCTGTCTACTCCCTATTTTTCACAAATGGCAAGTGTCTCCTGCGTTTGGGTATGATTATTGAATAACACAAATGTTTGTAGTATTTTCTCTTCTCACTTCCAAATTCTAGCTACTTTGGCTTTTTTCATTACTCAGCTCAAACCCCATCTTCAAGAGACTTTTCCAGGATCCCTGTAACTAGTTCTTCCCTCAAAGTTTAACTTCCATTTGCGTATGTAGTATATGTAGATTATTTTCTTCATGTTTTCTATCTCATTAGAATATGCTCTTCTTGAGAACAAGGGTCATTTTTTTCCTTTCTTTGTATCACCAGTATATTTCACATTGCCTGGCACATAGTAGGTGTTTAATAAATATTTTTTGATTCCCTGACTCCTCAGAGATTAGTTTTCTAATGCACCTTCTGATCCCATCACTCCATCAATCAAAATTCATCAATGGTTCACAATTGCTAATGGAATAAACAGAAAATTCCTTACTTGAACATCCAATTTCCTCTATAAATTCATACCATGCTTCAAAATGTTCCAGACTTCTACCATATTACTTCTCTTAAATATTCAATACTACAGCAAAATTAGACTTCTTAATCGGTTTGGGAATCCCTGAATATGTCCCCTACTTGTGTCTTTGCTAATCTCATTCCCTATACCTAGATTATTCTTTCACCTATCTTTGTATTTTGAAATCCTAGCCATTCTTCAAAATAGTTGAAATGTCACTTTCACACATGAAGGGTGATTTACTCCAGCTAGGAGTGATCTAGTGATCTCTCCTCCCACTAATTCTCATAGACACATTCTTAGTTAATATATTATATTTTGCTTTATTATTTGTGTACTTATGTTTCTTATCTTTGATAATATGTCTTATATTCTTATCTTTATTTATATCTAGCTATTTTTATGGACACTTAAAGTGCCTGATTGTCAAATGATTAACATTTTAAGATTCATATTCTCTCTCATTAGAATATTATATTTCTTGCATTTGCATCATAGTGGGTATAGAGCTGACCTTTGAGTTGGGAATACCCCATATGTGGGATTGGGCTGGGACCAATGGGAATGCTTCAACAGGATATGTTAGCATACCTACCCTCTGTTCCATACATACATTGGCCCTACATCTTAAACAAACTCTTTCTATGTGATTTTGACAAAGATGGAATGGTAGCTTGAGGGGATAAAGGAGTTTAGAGAAGGTCTTATTTAATAACTGTAAGAAAGATCTAAGCATGTTTTTAGGCAAAAGGAATGAACCCAGAGGAGAGGGAGGGAGAATGGAAGGGAAGGGGAGGAGGAGGAGGAGGAGAGGAGGAAGAAGACAAGAAGAAGAAGAAGAAGAAAGAGAGAGAAGAGAGAGAGAACCTGTTTTCATACATATTAGAGAGTATATTAAAATATATTCAAAGAAGATTTTGAAGAGCCTAGGCTTAGATTTAGGATTTAGTCTTGGGGAAAGGGTAAATATATTTTTCTCTGAGAAAGAAGAGAACAGTCAAATATACTTGCCAATTTCTCAATGGGATAAGGAGAGAGCTCATATGAGATGATATGGCATTTTTCTGATTAGTGAACAGTGAAGGGGAAAATTTGAAGTTCGAGGTTTGATGAGTGTGGAAAAGTTTTAGAACAACAGTTGGAAGTTTAATGAGGAGTTAAGAGATATATCAAAAGATTGCCAAATAGCAATAGAGAACTGACAATGTTTTAATGCCTTTCTCTATTTCATTGTTTAAAAAATGTTATACCATTTGGATTCATTTTTGAAGTATGGTCAAAGTCTTATTTGAATCTCTTATATCCTTAGTTATAAAAGACGTGATATGTGAGGTGAACAGCTTTCCAAACTCCCCAGTAAGTCTGAGTGATAAAGACCAGCTGTATCTTTTGCTAACTCAGCATGTCAGGCTGTGTGGCCTCATTACCCTTAAACAGCCAATTATAAGAACATATATAAAACATCCATCTGCTCTTAGAAGGGAAACAGACGTACATATCTAGCAAAGCTCTAATTCAGGACTTTGAGATGTGGAAAATATTGGTTTGTCCATTTATAGCATATGAATTTAGAGTTTCCTAATATTTAATCATACGACACAGGAAGCCAAATCTGAGACTATCAGGGAATGCTCCTTAAAGCATCTAATGAGTAGGTTCAACAATCTCAGAAGTTATTGAACGCGGTTCTTCTGCCTCTCCCTTCAACATTACCTATCTCAAGTTGGATTTCTTTCTTCATTCCTCCTTTCCCTCCTTTTTTCCCCTTTAAATTATATAGGCTTTCTACACTATTGCTTTCAATAGGGGAAGGGACATGGATTGTGATTTCAGTGGTATGACGAATTCTCAGGTGAGGACACTCCCCATGCCAATGTAGTTTGGAACCTTCTCTGTAACTTATAGTATGAGAGAGTTACCTAGAGTAGTTAGAGGTTGAGTTACTTAACTCAGGGTCACACACCTAGCTTTGGTCAGAAGTCAAACTTGAACCTACGTCTTCCTGGCTTTGAGTTGATGATATTGGACCAATTACTTTGGACAGCACAACTACATCATAATAACCAAACATGTTTTGTAGTACAAAGTACTTTTCTCACTACAACCCTGAAATGTAGTTGGTAGCCCCACGAAAAGAATGTCCATTTTAAAGATGAATAAGATGAGCATCAGAGAAGTTAAATTACTTTCAAATGATTAAGAGATAGATCTGGCCCTTAAATTCAAGTCTCTGGGCTCTGAGGCCAGCAAATTTTCTGGATGCAGACACAAAAGCTTTCTGAAAGCAGACATTGCTTTGTATCTGTTTTTGTATTCTCAATGCTTAAAAGAGTGCCTTGAATATAGTAGGCATATAGCAATCATTTATTGAAATAAAGTGAATTGAGTATTGTAGGGAACATCTAATTTAATGTTATTTTGTAGATAGCAAAAATAAAACACAAACAATTTTTTTATGATTTGATTGCAAGTGAACACTGTTGTGAGAGGATAATTTTGCCCATTAAAAATAGTTGACTTAGCAGTCCTAAACACTTAAATGTGGACCATCATGATGGAGTGGGCCAAACTTTTGACCTGCTCCACAGCATTTGAACAAATGACAACTTGTGTTTATGTCTATAATTGTACATTTAAACATACTCACCTTATATGTACATAATTTCCAGGTACTTTAGCTTTTAATTCCCATTTTGTTTTCCCTCCAAGAAAGAACAGCAACAAATCTTACCATTTTCACTGTTATTCACATCACTTACCCAAGAGCTTAAGCACATTGTTCTTGGAGTTTGCTTAAAAATCATAGCTAATAGCATTAGCTTGGGGAAAGATGCATTCCAGCTGAGTGAATTTGTACCAAGGAATCATAAATATCTGACAAGGGGCCTTAGAACAGGAAGTGTGGGGGAAAATAAATGAGAGTCTGGACTGTAAATGGTACTGCACCACCCCACAGCAACTTGCGCCAAATCTAAGCAAATGACAGTTCTATGAGGAGTCTAGGCTAGTGATCCCAGGTTGAAACATATATTCAAGAGATCAAGGAATTCTTTAAGGTTTCTGTTCCATTGAAGCCTTTAATTTTTGGAAGTTATATCTAATTATTATAGCTGAAGGTCTTCTATTATAAGTTGGGAGCCTGGGCTAGGAATTCAATTCAAGGCAGCTTGAGTATGCCACTTATTGCACTAGGATATACTTTACTTTGTAGTAGGGAGGCCTATTATTGACATGAGCCTGCAGTCTGACTCTACAATGAAATCTTTTGTGTGTGTGTGTGTGTGTGTGTGTGTGTGTGTGTGTGTGTGTATTCTATAGTGAAAACAACATTGTTTTTAGAGTCAAGGGACCTAGTTAGGTTCAGATGCCAAATCTGCTACTCATTAGCTGAGTGGCCTTATTCCAAGTCATTTAACCTGTTTGAGATTTGAGCATTCCCATGAATAAAAAGGAGAAAATAACATTAGTAAGCACCTAGATTGTAGTACTATTAGGAAGAAAGCACGTTGTAAGCCTCAGAACCTAGAGAAATGTGAACTGGAGGCATTATCTGATAAATTAATGACTTACCTTTTTGGCTGAGAAAGAACCTGGGGATTTGGGGTAGAATTCTCATGCTTTTCTTTATGAGACAGTGGTACAGTGGAAAAACCACAGCATTTCAAGTGAGAGGATATAGGTTTCAATCCTGGACTTGCCATTTATCACTTATCTGTGTGACTTTAGGCAAGTCATTTAACCTTTCATAAAAGTTGATAGTCACACAGTGTTCTAAAGTGTTCAAAACACTTCACATCAAGTCCAAACAATTAGACTACATAACCTTAAGCTTGCTTCCACCTGCTTCTATGACCTTAGTTTTCTTGCCACTATTCTCTGTATATGCTATTTGTCTTCAATAAATTCCTGGGAAGTAGGACATAGGAGTTATTATTAGCCTTATTTTACATACTAGGGATGGAAGGCTCAAAATATACAGCAGAATGACGAATGCATTTTGATATAATTGGTATATGTTTTATAGCCTCAGTATTTGTGTACTTGCACAGTTGGGTTGTCCACAGAGAAGATAGGCATCCCTTTAACTCCCTAAATTTGGCTACATATAGTCCTTGTTATCCAAATGGCACCTTTTAATATGGAAGCTGTGAAGCTGTCATTAATGATGAGTCTAATTCACAGCCTACCACTCTCCAAATCGAACATATAGGTTGGGTCCCTTGTGTGCAGAGACTCTCCCTTGGTTCAGAGTACTCTATGCATATGTCTTCCTAAAACTATAATTCTGAATACCATATCTATATGCTTCTCTTTAAAAAAATAATCATCTGGTAGGTATAATTATCTCAAAGTAAAGTCATTTATTGAGATAGCATCACAGAAACAACAGTAACAAAACATTTCCCCCCATCCATAATTCTAGTGTAAACTTCCCCACAATTACATATTTTTAATGGGGAAAATGAGTACACAGTGCCCAATCCAGGGAATTTACATGTCTAACACTGCAGGATCCTAATGTCCTTTCCTCCTTTGTAGTGTTCTCATACTGCTTCCATAGGGTATAACATCTCTGCTGGACAGGTTGCTCACCTGGGATCCCTGGGCCTATTCTTTGCAGCTCAATTCCCAATGCTCAGGATTAATTCTTAAATCAAAGTTCCTCCAGTCTCATTTCTTGATCAATTGGGCTTGTTCCCTCTTGAGTGTAATGTCTCTTATTAGGTGAATAACTCTGCTGTAAGATGCCATATGTGTGTGTGTGTGTGTGTGTGTGTGTGTTGGGGGTAGAGAACAATCATCCCCACCCCAAACATCAGGAATGATGTTGAAAGTGAGGAGGATGGTTCTCTCTCAAGGGCTGGGTTTTTACATGGCTGGCTTTCTTCATTCTTAACACACATGGCTCACACACCTCAGAATTCTCTCCTCTCTCTACTCACTCCTTAGAGTAGGAATTTTTAAACTTGCTAGGAAATTCAAAATAATGTCTTCCCAGCCTAAGCCATCTCAGCCCATTGGTTCAAATAAAATATATAGAATTATAAATGAAATCAATTAAATTGAAATACAACAGTTCAAATATAAAAACCAAACAACTTGCAAGACAAGAACTCCTATCTTAGAAAATGTGTATTGCTCTTTAGAAGGTCACTAGGAGCATAGCTAATATTTAGCCAAACAAGGCTCCCAGCCCCCTAATTCCATCAAGCTTGACTGATGAGCTTCTTCACAGCTTATAAAGAAATAAACAAGTATATAAACACTATTTTTAGACCTCGACTTTCTCTCTCTCCCTCCCTCTTTCTCTCTCTCTCTCTCTCTCTCTCTCTCTCTCTCTCTCTCTTTCTCTCTCTCTCTTCCTTCCTTCCCTCCACCTCTCTGTTTTTTTTATCTTCTGTGTATTTTTCAAATGAATTGGGTAATAATTAATTGAAAAGGGCTGTCATATTCAACTCCCACCCACTTCAATGTAAGATAAATAAGAATTACTGCTTTTTTAGGTAGATAATCAAAACTTGGTAAAGATGAAAGAGGTCATACTCATATAGTCACTAGTTCTTCCTCTACCACATTTTGGTGAATAGACATTTTTAATTCTTCATTGGCCGCTGAATACACTGAGGCTACTGAATACAGAGGGCTATTTTCTCTCAAGGGAATGGTTGCTTTGACTGTTTATCTAAAAATGGTTAATCATGGTATCAAGGGAATTAGAATAGCAAGTGATAGTAGGAATTGAGTAAACCATGCTGATTCCATCTTGTGACTAATTTCTAGAGCTAGTACTGTTCACATTCTATTCAATCGTGCATCTAGTCCAATTTCTGTCTTGTTAAAAAAAAACTTATTGTATTGTATGAACCTAGCCCCTAATGGCTGGAAAGCTGGAGCACCTCTATCTGCTGCTTAGGGACCCTTAATTGAGGACCTAGGTTATGCTGAACAGAAACACAGCCAGATTTGAAGGCTGAAGCTAGTTTTTTTTTTCACAATTATGCATTTAAAGCAACCCACATGTCTTATCTGAAAACTGGCCCCATACTGGTCAATCAGCTATTGTTTCCATGTCCCCATCCACATTTTTAGTCTATGGGCTTCAATTATCCATTTTAATTCAATATTACAGACCATGAACATATTCATATATGGACAAACTCCATTGCTTGTCCATCTGACTATGTGTCATAATCTGGTAGAAAACTACAAATTTGCCAAACTGTCATGAATAAAATCAAGCACTTTGACTGCTTATATACACTTAGGAGGAGTGGAACACATATTTTTTTTTTCTGATTTCAGATAATTGAACTTGTTTGTTCTCCCCCCCCCAATTTCAAAGTCCCTAATCTTTCCTCCAATTAGAAATCAGATTACCTAATTTTGTATACCTAATTTTGTATCCTGGTTAATTGTTTTCTTTCAATTAATTGCTTTTTCTCTGATTGCTTTAATGCATAAAACTCTGTCTCCCATTGTATTCAGAGTCCAGTGCCAAAGTTGAAGAGCTTGGTCCTGATTTGATAGGCAACTGGCATGCATTGCTTAATAAATTTATATGCTTAGAAACTCTAACTTTTGTTTCCTCAGTCATTTCATCTTTCACCCATTACAATCTTCATTATCTGAATGTATATATTCCCTATCTCTATATTTGAACTTTATTTCTAATATCACCCACTATTTTGTTCCAAGATGCTACTACTGATAAAACTATTTGCACTTGTAAAAATTAGAGAATAATGTACAGTCTTATAACAACAATTTATCATTATTGATTCTTTTCATTTTTCCCATTTGAACGGTTAGGTCAAAATCTGTTGAGTGCTAATAGATCTCATCCAGAAGCCTCTGCAATGTAGTGGGGCTTGGTGAAACCTTCACTATGTCATTTTTGTACAGGAGTATCTAGAGAACCTCATGATGTATAGATAATTCCTCTTAAACTTGGCTTCTGTGCTTGATTTTGTTCATGACAGTTTGGCAAATTTTGGCAAATACCAGATTATGACACATAGTCAGATGGACAAGCAATGGAGCTTGTCCATATATGAATATGTTTATGGTTTGTAATATTCTATTTAAATGGATAATTGAAGCCCACAGCCTAAAAATGTGGATAGGTATATACACATACAGCCTGAGGATATAAGTTCATGGTACTCCATTCTCTTTTAAGGGATAGTAATCAGGAATTTTAATCATTTTACAATAGTTTTAATAATTTAAGAATTGATTCCCTTAGACCAACACTATTTTTGGTGGGGTAGGGGAGGAGACAGACATCAATCTGTTTCTGCATTCCTTTATCCCAGGGCAGAAGAACATCAAGTACATGTAATGGCTAGTAGTCCATCTTGGAAGGAATGCTATTAACAATAAAGAAGAGTAACATAAAATAAGTCTGGAAGGCTAAGGGGAAGAATATTGTGGAGGACCTCAGATATCAGGTTAGGAAACTTACATATTATATAGTTTATATTATATACTATAATTTAGACATTATATATAAGTAATTAAAAATTCACAAAATTTTTGAACAGGCAAATGACAACATATATACACTTTCTCTATAACTTTCAGAATGATATTTTCTCTCTTTAGGACTCAGTTTCATTACCTATAAATTAAGGTAGTTGGACTAGATCAGAGCTTCTTAAACTGTGGATTGTGACCCTGTATGGGGTCACGAAAAATTTGGCGACAGCAAAAGGTTTGTGAACATGCAATGACCAAAAATTAATTCCAAATCAAATGTGAGATGAATCCATGGTGTTTCTGGTAGCACTTGCCTGTGTTGGATTGCACAACTTAACTGCAGCCTTGGTTCCGAACACAAAGCAAGCACACTTTTCACTATGCAGGCCCTTAGGCTATGCAAGGCTGCCAGTAGAAAAAATTTAAGAAGCCCTGGACTAGATGGCCAGTAAGACGCTTTCCAATTCCTTATGATCTTTTCTGTGTTGCTTCAGCCCACCATGCAATCACAATGAGCAAGACCCTGGGCTTGATATTCTGCTCCTATCCATTACCCAGGAGATACATTTAGCCTAGGATAGACAAAGGCTCTTCAGTTTACTATTGGAGGACAACGGCTATATGGGACCATAGAAATTCAGTTCAATTCAACACACAATTATTAAACATCAACTATGTACAAGGCATGGTGCTAGATTCTGGTGATACAAAGTCCTTGATGTCTTGGAGCTTATGTTCTAATGGGAAAATCTGGCATGCGTACAAATAAGTAAATGCAAGCAGCATACACAATAATATAAAGTAAATTCAACAGCGACAGGGTAACCAACAAGGGAGATGAGGAAAATCCCATTTAGATTGGGGCCCTGAATGGTCCATTGAAGGATACTAGAGAGTCCACTAGTAGAGGTGGAAACCAGTGTATTTCAGAGGTGAGAGGCCACTTATGCAAAGGCATAGAGGCATATAGTAAAGGCTAAGTTTGGGAGAACAGTTATCAGGGCACTTGGACTGCAATAGTAAGGGCTGAGAGGACTAATATGAAATGACTGGATAAATGTATGAGCAGTAGATCACGGAGGGCCTTTGATGCCACAATGCTGTATAGAAACAAAAAAGAGCTATTGAAGACATCTCAGCAAGCTGGTACCATAGTCAGATCTGTGTTATAGGAATTTCAGTTTGGCAGCTGTATGGATAATAGGTTGGAGAAACAAAGATTCGGAGCTAGAATACCAGTTGGAGGATATTATAAGTGTCTGGCGAGAAGTTATCAGAGTCTGACCAAAGGAAAGGATGTGTGAGAAGAAAGAAGGGGAGAGCTATGAGAGATATCAAGAGGCAGAATCTAAAAACTTGGTACAATTGTTCAGGATAATGATATACTTTTTTTAAATTAAAAAGAAAACTTTTTTAGGGAGAAAATTTTGCCTAGGTAAAAAAAAATTAATAGCTTCTTTATATACACAGTCTGACTACATTTGGAAACATTATTCTTCAGGCTTCTATTGCCATTTGCTGACTCATAGGCAACCCTTATAAAATTTTCTTTAATAAAATTATAGCTTTAAGCACTATTGTACCCTTTATGTGATTAATATTTACAGTATTTT
Organism: Phalanger gymnotis; assembly: GCA_028646595.1. Lineage (NCBI taxonomy): Eukaryota > Metazoa > Chordata > Mammalia > Diprotodontia > Phalangeridae > Phalanger > Phalanger gymnotis. Next base: position 12,867 of record JAQQSZ010005176.1, read on the forward strand.
AAAAAATACCTTGATTTAATCATGATCTATGTAGGTTCATGGGTCATCCCTAGCTCCTTTTTTAAAATATGGGATAATATGAACTTCTCATCTTCATATCACCTGGATTTTTCATAGGCTTTTTCTATCCTACTATATTGAAAGGCTTAAGGAAGTTTATAACTAAGTTTCTTTTCATGTAATTACAATTGGGTTCTTTCAATTTGTTTGTGTTCTCCTCTGTCCTGTCTTCTCCTCTCTACCATTTTCCTCTCCTCTCATTCCCTCTCCCTCTTTTTTTTCCCTGTACCTTTTCCTTCTTTCCCCTCCCCTCCTGCTACAATTTCTTTGCCTTCTCCTGAGTGTTTTGAGGGATAGAATTTGGCACAAATAATTTTTTTTATGTATTGAACACTATTTCTTTCTTGTTCAAATGATATAAATGTTTCCAACATAGAATGAAAACCTTATGTGGCACCCTGAGGGAATTGGGTCTAACTCAATGTCATAACAGCTTTGGTTTACAAACAAACCTCCTCTGCAGCAGATATGTGAAGTAATAGTGTTGAGCATGTACATGATGACCATGAATGAAACAGGGGAAGAGATTATTGAAAGAGAAAGGAGGAAGGATAGGATAGGAGCATGTGGAGAACAGGAGATTGTTCATTTTGGGAAAATAACGCATGGCTACAATCTCCCTGTGCATAAGCTGGAGTATGGAGGAAGTATTTGCACGTGGTTAGTCTTAAATGATTCCAAAGGTGATTCTGGACTAATTTTGAAAGGAAAATTAATTGCATGTTTGGTCTAGAAAAAGAATGGAGTCTTTGGTGTTAAATGGCCATGGGAATACCTTTAAAATAGTCACTTCTGGAGTTCACAAAAAATAGCCCCATTTTTTTTCTTTTTTTTTTTTTGGACCAATTTATTTTTTTTTGACTTATTCTTTTTTTTCCTCTTTTTTATTTTTAGTTTGCAACAAACAGTTCTACATAATTTTGAGTTCCAGATTTTCTTCCCTCCCTCCCCCCTCCCTCCCCAGGATGGCATGGAATCCCATATAACTTCCATGTATAACTTGGCATTGAATTA
>JAQQSZ010005177.1:0-13940 GCA_028646595.1 Phalanger gymnotis
GCAATCCCATAAAGCCACAGGACCATCCTGCATTCCCAGAGCACCTGGGGCTATAAGGAAGTCTTAAAAGTAGACGGCCTTCAGAATGTGGGAAAGCTATGTCTCACACTGTTCATCCCCTCCCCCCAGCCCAACACACTATTCTGGGGCCATGAGGCAGATGGATGGACTGCCAGGACTAGTAAAAATAGCCCAAGAGTGGGAGGGCCACTTCCTCAGCAGCCATATCTCTAACACTCTAATGAGCAGAGCTCTGCATCAGGGTCTCCAGTGAGCACTTATTCCTCTGAATGGAACCATCTTCTTCCTTGGCACCAAAGAGCCGCCTTCCTCATTTATAAAGTTTCCTTTCTCCTGCCTGAGAAGTCCTGCCCACGCCTCAGAACTAAAATTCTTGTCTAGTCCTCCCTCCAGAGTGCAATAAGGAGCAGAGAGAATCTTAAATTTGGGGCCACAAGGGACCTCAGACACCATCTAGACCAATTCCCCAATTTTACAGAAGAGGAAACTGAGGCCCTGAGAGAGGAAATGACCCTGTGAAGGTGACACATGTAGGAAGAGGCAAAGCTAGGATTTGAACACAGGTCCTCAGACTCCAAACCTGGCACATTTTCAGCTATAGCACATGGTAAGTAGCCATCTATGTGACTGAAACAGAATACTGAGAGACATCCTCCACTTTCCCAAATGTACCAGTTTCTAGAGCTTAATAGATTGTAGGCTACATGATCACATATGGCATCATGGACCTAGAACTGGAAGGGGCCTCAAACACCATCTAGTCCAACCTCTTCATTTTGTAGCTTAGGAAACTGAGGCTTGACTGACTAACATAAAGAATTGCTCACAGAGACGAGATCGCCAACCCATCGGAGGACCCTATGACAGGTACCCTTTGACATGAGTGGGACTAGGTTTCAGCTGAGCTTCTTTCCACCTTGAATTCTGGAATGCCAAGGTTCCATACTGAATGCTCTGTGAACCCCCAATTTAACCAGAAACAGGAGAACATTGCTGTCTCCTTTCACATAGCTCACAGTCAACACTGTGATATCCCATGTACTTTCCAGGTAACTGACAGCTGAGATGCCGCCAACTTTTTGGTGAAGCAGGGATCTCATCTTGTCTCTACTCTGCAGCTCACCTTACACCTTGTAGAGTGTTCTACACACAGCAGGTCCTTAATAAACATTTGAACGAATGAATTTAAATGAATCATCCTTCAAGAAAGGTGAACACATCCTTTGTCACCTCCTCATCTCTTGCTCAACTTTAGATCTTTTTTAGAAAAAGTCAAATAAATATATTGCCTCAAAAGCTATGTAAATGTGAATTATCATTCCTATTCTCTGATGACTTTTTTGAGGATTTGAAAACAATGGAAAGTCATATTGGAGGCTGAAATACACACAGTGAGAACAAGAATGTAAACAGCAGCTCCTCAGAAGGACTTCAGATTCCAAATATTGCAGTGACTAATCCCAAGTCCAGATTATGATAATGTTAATGATGAAGTGTGCTGACCACCTTACAGCAGAGAGGCAATGGACTCAGGACAGAGCCTCAGGCATGGCCAATGTGTTTGGTTTGTTTTCCTTGACTATAATTATTTGTTAAAAGGAAGAGTTTCTGTTGGGGAATGGAGGGGGTTGGTAGAGAGTGATAGCAAGCCCCAAAAGGAAAAAAAGCATGATAATAAAAAGTCAATGAAATATATTTTGAAACTACTCAGAAGAGATCAAGAGGAAGACTGGCTGGGAACACCAAGAAGCAAGGCGATTTTGTTACTATTACGTAAAGTTTAATCAGCAATTTTTAAAAACTATGTAAGAGAAGTTTGCAGTTTCAAAAACAATCCATTTTTGTGTTCTTTGTATATTGAAATGTTCCTGTTTGTGGACATTTGTTTTCATAATAAAAAATTGAAATGTATTTTCTTAAAAAGATTTTTCAGTTAAGTTTCAAAGCCCTATACTAGACATCAGAAGCCCTGGGCACTGGTCCTTCCACAGACTCACTTTGGGACCTTCTCCAAGTAATTTTGTGTCTCTGTTTCCTGAAAGGGTGAGTCACTTAACTTTGGTTTCTTCCTCTGAACAATAAGGAGCTGAACTATGATTGCTTTTGACTTCTCCATGCAGAGCTACAGTCCCCGCCTCTTTCCAGCAATGGATACCAATTGGAGAGTAGCTGGGAAATTACATCTTTCACTGCATCATCCCTTACCGGTGTATGAAGATCTCGGCATAGTTGGATGGTGATTTTCAAAAGCTTTGGGAATATTTTACCATTTAGATGTTTTAGCAAATAACTAAAGCAATCTATTAAATCAGTCAGCTGACCAACAAGCATTTCTGAAACCCTTACTATGTGCTAGGCATTGTGCTAAGTGCTAGGGATACAAAGAAAGACAAAAACACAGTCTCTGCCTTCAAGGAAATCACCACCTGATAGAAGTGACATGTAAACAGCTATGGGTCCAACCCCCTTATTTTTTAAGAGATTTGCAATAAAACAACACAAAAAAAATTCCCCAGTACTTCCACTGTTCACCTGGGGAACACAGGTGAGCAGAGACTCTAAAATTATACCAGTGGATCTCAAGTTAGATTAGCAAGTTAGATTAAGCTAAAAAGTCCAAGGAACTGCAATATGTTCTCTGTCTGAGGACTAGGCAACTTGATTTATGAAAGGCTTATCACACAACAGACATGGTATCTAGAGCCAAAGAATGAGTTTTCAGCCAAAGACTCTGGAAAACCATCCCCCAAGTTATCAAGGAGATATGACCCATGTCAGTGGTTCCCATGGTGGCAAGATAGCACATCCTCCCCAGATCAATGTCTTTTCCTAGGGATGGTGAGAGAGTGCGGATCAGGAAACTCTCCAATCTTGGATGAATCTAGATTGCAGTTGACCCAAAGGCAATGAGAAAAAACATGATGGATATAAATGGTCTCTGGCATAGCAATGAGAATGTAGAAGAGTCATTTAAGAGACCTTAAGAGAGCCTACCTAGCAAAGAGGTAGGCTGGTCATGTAGCAAGAAAGAAGGAGAGCAGGTGGATAAACCAAGCACTTCACTGGTTATGTTTCAAAGATCTGATAAGGGAGTTGCCCTATACTCAGGTATTTTAAATCCTTTGCCCATGATCACATAGCTTTTAAATGTCAGAGCCAGGTTTGACCACTTTCTGGGTCTTTCTGACTCCAGGCCCAGCACTCTCTCTTCTGTATCATGTGACCTCCTGCTACACTACTACTTATGAAATGTGTCTATTACCTCCTGAAAGAAACCTATATATACACATATGTGTATATATGTCTATATGTATATGTATACACACACACACATATATATATACACATATTTGTATGTATGTACATATGCATTGCAAGCAGTCAAAAAGAAAGACTTAAGACACTGAGGAACCACAGTCAGGATCACAGACCACTTAGCAGCTCTCACTGTAAAGGAGCAGAGGGTTATGGAATATAATAAAATAACAAATAAAAGTAGAACTTTGGGAATGGAAATGGAAAAGAAGATACAAAAATGTTCTGAAGAAAACAACTCCTTAAAAAGTACAATTGCCCAAATGGAAAAGAAAGTAAAAATGCTAATAGAGGAAAACAATACCTTTAAAGTCAGAATTCTGCAAATGGAAGCTAATGACTCTATGAGACATCATGAATCAAACAAATTCAAAAGGATGAAAAAAAGGAAGAAAATGTAAAATGGGGAAAACATGGGAAAAACAAATGACCTGGAAAATAGATCCAGGAAAGACAATATCAGCCTTTGGACTACCTGAAAGTCATAATCAAAAGGAGGACCTGGACAGCAGCTTTGAAGAAATTATCAAGGAAAAGTACCCTAACGTCCTGGAACCAGAGAGCAAAATAGGCATTGAAAGAATGGACTGAACACTTCAGGAAAGAAATCTCCAATTATAGCCAAATTTCAGAACTATCACCTCAATGAAAAAGTACTACAAGTGCCCAGAAAGAAACAACTCAAATATTGAGGAGTCATAATCAGGATCACACAGGACCTGGCAACTGCAACATTGAAGGATCAGAGATCATGAAACATGATATTCCAGAGAGCAAAGGAGCTAGGGGTACAAGAATCACTTACTGGGCAAAATTAAGCATAATACACCAAGGGAAAAAAATAGTCATTCAACAAAAGAGAAAGATTTCAAGCCTTCATAAGGAGAAGACAGGAACTAACCAAGAATCTGACCTCCAGTATCAAAACCCAAGAGAAGCATAAACAGGTAAAAAGAGAAAAGAAAACATAAGGGATTCAATAGAGCTAAACTGTTTATATCCCTACGTGAGAAGAGGATACTTGTAACTCTTAAAAATTGTATCACTAACAGTACAGATAAAATGAATATATGTAGAGGATATGGGTATAAGGTGAATTTCAGGAAATGATATAAAAAAATTAAGGGATGAGAAAGAGGAGTACAAAGAATGCAGAGGGAAAGGAGAGATAGAGTGGGGGTAAATTATGTCACATGAAGAAGAAAGAAAGACCTATTATAGTAGAGAGGAAGATGGGAGGGTGGGCAATGGGGCATTGCTTGAACCTTACTCTCATCAGTATTGACTCAAAGAGGGAATAACATACAATATATTATACACAATCTGTATATCTATATCTAAATATATATAATTCACAAAAAATAATACACAATCAATTGAATATACAAATTATCTTACCTGACAGCGAAGTAGGAGGGGAGGAGATTAAGTATGGGGCCAAATGTTGAGGCAATCAGTAAATGAGAAGATCTTCCCATCCATCTGAGCTCTCAGTCCAGAGATGGTAAGGAAAATGGACAACTGGCCAGAAAGAGATAATAAGAGACCCTGAGTTGGCAGTGGGCACAGGACTAGGTGTCGCTTAGCAACTCCATTGCCAGTTTGGCAATTCTGGGTTGCAAGTTCCAGGGCAAAGAGAGTCACTTGTAGCTGGTAACAAGGGATCAAGGGCTCTGGTTGCAGGTCTGGGGCAGAGAGGAGCTAGTACTTGTGGATACAGTTGAACAGGGCCTCTTCCTGAGTAAAAACAAGAGCACAGACCAAGTGAGGAGTGACCACACCTCTCCCAGGATAACACCACTTTGGAAGCACTGAAGACATACAGACACCCAGAACTAGCTCTGAAAACAGCAGCACAAAAAGTGTGAAACTTGGGATAGTCCCCTATCCCACCCCACCCCCCAAATGAGCAGAGCTTACTTTAACATAAAGTTCAAAGTTAAGAAAAGGCTGGAAAAATGAGTAAATTAAAAAAAAAGAACTTGGCCATAAAAAGCCACTATGGTGACAGGGAAGATGAAGACAAAAATTTAGAAGACAACAACATGAAAACAGCTATAAGCAAACACTTAAAGAAAAAATGCAAATTGGACACAAGACCAACAAGAAATCTTAAAAGAATTAAAGAAAGAGATAAGAGTGATAGAGAAAAATTGGGGAGGGGGGATGAGAGTGATGCAAGAAAATTATGAAAAGGGAATGAACAGCTTGGTAAAAGAGGCACAAAAACTCAATGAAAAGAACTCTTTAAAAAGCAGAAATAACCAAATCAGGGTGGGAGGAAAGGCACAAATACTTACTGAAGAAAATAATTCCTTGAAAAGCAGAAATTGACAAATGGAAGCTAGTGACTCAATGAGACATCAAGAAACAGTAAAACAAAGACAAAATGAAGAAATGGAAGAAAATGTGCAATATCTCACTGGAACAAAAACTGACCCAGAAAATAGATTGAGGAGAGATAATTTAAGAAGTATTAGACTACCTGAAAATCATGACCAAAGGAACTGTAAAATAAAACTGCCCAAATATCTTAGATCCAGAGGGCAAAATGGAAATGGAAAGAATCTACTGATTACCTCTTGAAAGAGATCCCAAAATGAAAGCTTCCAGAAATAGTATAGCGAAATACCATAGCTCCCAAATCAAAGAGAAAATGCTTCAAGCAACCAGAAAGAAATAATTGAAATATTGCAGAGCCACAGTCAGGATCACACAACATTTAGCAGCTTCTGTATTAAAGGAGAAGACGGCTTGAAACATGATGCTCCAGAAGGCAAAGGAGCTAAGATTATAGTTAAGAATAATTTACCCAACAAAACAGAGTGAAATCCTTCCAGAGAAAAATGGATATTTCATGAAATAGAGGAGTTTCAAGCATTCTTGATTGGAAAAATAACCTGGAGATGAATAGAAAAGAGATAATCAGGTAAACTATATTTTGCTAAAAGGTACCATACACGATGAAATAATATCAAGACATTTCACAGCAAATCTCTCTGTTAAAGTCCTCGTTTCTCAAATATATAGGGAACTGAGGCAAATTTAAAACATTAAGAGCCATCACCTAATTGACAAATGATCAAAGGATATAAACTGGCAGTTTTCAGAAGGAGGAATCAAAGCTATCAATAGTCACGTGAAAAAAAATGCTCTAAATCACTTCTAATTATCGAAATTCAAATCAAAACAACTGAGATACGACTTCACACCTACCAGAATGGCTAATATGACAGAAAACATAAATGACAAATTTTAAAGAGGATGTGGAAAAATAGGAACACTAATGCACTGTTGTAAACTGTTTGCACAATTCTGGAGAATAATTGCCCAATGGGATATAAAACTGTGGGCCAGCAATATCACTACTAGATCTTTGTCCAAAAGAGATCTAAGAAAAAGGAAAAGGGCCTATATGCACAAAAATATTTATAGCAGCTCTTTTTGTAGTGGCAAAGTATTGGAAGTTAAGATTCTCATCAGTTGGGGAACGGCTGGACAATTTGTGGTATATGACTGTGATTAAATACAATTGTGCTATAAGAAATGATGATAGTATTGGTTTTGAAAACACCTGGGAAGAGCTATACGAATTGATGGAGAGTTAAGTGAGCAGGAGTAGAATATCATTGTATACAGTAATGGCAACAGTGTAAACAATGATTCAGGACAATTCCAAAGGACCCATGAGGAAAAAATGCTTTCCACCAACAAGGCAGAGTCCATAGCGATCCTTTCAGGAGAACTCATTGAGGCCGTTCTTTCCCTTCTCTAGTGGTGACACTAGTGAAGGGAGGATCAATCGCCCAAACACCACTAATAAGATGGGAGACATGGCATGGCCGGCAGCCCACAAATGGAAACCACAAGCTCGGTAGTGGAAGGGAGGGCACGTAAAACTGGAATATTGTCAGAATTCCATGCTGTCATCAGCTCCTATATGACAAAAGGTATTGTCTCCTAGAATGAAAAGGCACTCCTCCCTTTGTGACATTCACTTTTCTGATGGTCTGAGACAAAAACTTTTCAGTCAGTCAATAAGAATTAATGGCCACTTACTACATGCCCAGACCAGGAAAACAAAAACAAAATTAAGTGGTCCTGTCCTCAAAATGCTTACATTTCACCAGAAGAGATAACAAGTACACATGTACAAAATACACATGAAATGAATACTGGATAATTTGGAGCAAAAGCTCTAGCAACTGGGGAATCCGGAAAGCCTTTATGCAGAAGGTGGCACTTAAGGTGTCTTAAAGGAGATGAGGGATTCTTTTTTAAATTAATATTTTACCAATATCTTTTATTTTTATAAAACTTGCATCTTTCAATGTAGTCCTTTGCCTTCCACCTCTCAAAGAACAATCTTTTATGACAATGAGTTAAAAAAAAAAATTAGCCAAACTAACCAATACATTAAAAAAAGTCTGACATTGTATACAGTGTTCCACATGAATAATCCCCCTACCAATTTTACAACTTGCCTAATATTTATAAACAGAGGACTATTGAACAGGGTTCTTTCTTTTTAAAAAATTGTTATATCTTTTGTTTTTACTTTACCTACATAATATGTTCATTCCCTCCTTCCCACCCTCTATTACAGTGGTTCTCAAACTTTTTGGTTCAGGACCCCTTTATACTCTTAAAAATTTTCAAGAACCCCAAAGAGCTTTCATTCATGTGAGCAGTATGTATCGATATTTATTGCATTAGAACTTAAAATTGACAAATAATATTCATTTAATTAATTTTTAGTAAACCTATTAGATGTTAACATCAATAACGCATTTATTATGAAAAACAATTATGTTTTTAAAACTAGTGAGAAATTGGCATTCTTTTACATAACTTAGCAAATCTTAATAGAAAACAGCTGGATTCTCTTAATTGCTTCTGATTTCAGTCTATTGAGATATGTTGCTTTGGTTGTAGTTTACATGAAGAAAATCCCATTTTGCACAGATTGCAGCTGGAAAAGGGAAGAATATTTTAATATCATCTAAGTGTTACTTTGAAGATAGTTTTGCCTCTGGACTTCCTGAAAGAGTATTGGGGACTCTTGGCACAATGTCAGCGTGGCAGGAGGTCTTCAGTAGAGTTCTCTAGACTATGTAACATTTTTATCAATGACTTGGATATGGGTATAGATGGCCTACTCATCACGTCTGTGGATGATGCCAAGTTGGGAGGGACTGCTAACTCAATGCATCACAGAGTCAAGATCTGAAAGGATCTGGATAGGTTAGCCAAAGACCTACAAATAGTCCACGGGCCAAATTGGCCTGCCACCTGTTTTTGAATGGCGCCATGAGCTAAGAATGGTTTTATATCTTTAACTAAAATTGTAAAAACCATTTTTAGATCATTGACTATTCAAAACCAGGTGGTAAGTTAGATTTGGTCCTCTGCCATAGTTTGCCAAATCCTGAACTGGAGCATTGGGCTGAACCTAATAAGATGATATTCATTGTGATAAATGTAAAGTCTTGCCCTCAGATATGAAAAACCTAACTTTACAAATATAAGATGGAGAGGTATAGTGAGACAATGATTGCTCTAAAAATATTGGGGGAGGGGCAGGGATGAATGGACTGCAGATTCAGTAAGAGTCAACAATATGATGTAAGAGCCCCCAAATTAAATGCAATCTTAGGCTACATTGGGAAAGACAACTTCCAGGTCTAGGGAGACTGTAGTTCCACCTTACTCTGCCTTAGATCTCAGTGTCTATGTGTTCAATGTGGGGAACACTGTTTCAGAAGGACATGGATAAGCAGTAGTATCCACCAGAGAGCATCAAATAGAGTGACGGGCTTTGAAGGAACTAGGAACCTTCAGAGAAGCCTGGCAAAGGGAAGCTTTGGGAGGATATGATGGACCAAATATCTGAAGGGCTATTGTTCAGAGAAAAGATTAGACATGGTCTGCTTAGCCCCAAAGGGCAGAACCAGGAGCAATGGGAGATGTGGCAAAGAGGCAAATTTTAGCCACGATGTTGAGAGAACGTCCCCAAAATGAGAAGCCTCTCGAAGCAGAGGGAGAGTCTTTGAAAGGTGAAAGGTCCTCTCCCCTGGAGGTCCTCAAGCAGAAGCTCATCAATGACTTGTTCATATGTTTTAAAGAGCTAATTCCTTTTCCTATATGGATTGGACTAAATGACCACTGAGGTTTCTTCTAACTCCTAAATTCTGTGTTTCATATTTCTTCTTCAGGCTCAAATATAGTCATAATTTCACAGCATTCAGTTTAGATTTTGTTGTTTCCATTTACATGGTTCTAGTGATTGTGAACACTGTTTTCCTGGTTCTTCTTACTTCACTTGCATCAGTTCATATCAGTCTTTGTATGATTCTGTAGTCATCATTTTTATAGCATAGTAATATTCCATTGCATCCATTATAATAATGTGTTCAATCATTCCCTAATCTGCCCCCACTCTTTCTGGGGGCCATCTCCAGTCCTGATTTATATCTTGCCACTGGACCCAGATGGCTGCAAAGGAGAATGTGAGGCTGGTGACTTTGCATAGCCCTCCCTCGCTCAAATCCAGTTCTCCTGCAAGTAGTGGCATCAACTTCCTGACGTCATGGTCTTCTTTGAGAATGAAGGATGAACAACGAAAGCCATTCTTTCTAGTTCTGTTGTGCATATTCAGCCCTTAAAAAATCGATCTCCTTATTAATTGTGTATACCTAACAGCGGGGTCTCCATGACCTATAAAACAGAGGGGTTAGACGGGATTGTCTCAGAAGTGTCCTCTGACTCGATCTGTGATCTTATGTTTCTTTGACACTTCAGTCGCTTACACAGCACATTTCCAAAATCGCTCACAAGAGTATTTGGAATTCCAAACTCCATCAAAAGCATTACTGTGCCTGCCTTTCTGTGGTCCCCTGCAACAAGTCACTATTCCCATTCTTGGTAGTTTGCCCATCCCACTCTCCTAATTGTTAGGGAACTAGGGATTTTAGGAACGAAGACGGAAAAAGCATCTGGATTTGACTAAATGTATATTACAGAGATCTGTGGTAGAGGTAACGCAATTAGGAGAGCATTGGGGCATCAATAGACAAGGTAGCTAAAGGAGGGGAAGAAACTAAAGACATGGACAAATTCTTGCACCTTATTGATACAAAAAAGTACCAGAGAGAACGATAACTAGTAACCTACGTGTCTTTCCCATATATACTAAGTATTTATGAAAGTCACACATCCTGGGCACCCTTGCGAGTGTTATTGGGGAACATCTTCATCATTTCATATTTGATGAAAAGATGCGGAGGATATACAATTCCATTGTGGTTTTCATCAGTTGGTAGTGAAAAAAACATTTAATTTGGTAGAACAAAATATGACTTCAGAGGCTCTCTTCCAATGTGGCATGTCCCAATTATATATCAAAATAATCCAAGATTCTTGGAAGATATAACAACAGAAACACAGCCCAAACATTCTGGAAAGCAATGTAATATTATGCTAACGAAATCTTTAAAATGTCCATTCCCCTTAACCAGAGGTCCTATTGCTAGATATCAGCCCTGAGGAGGTCGGTGGCAAAAGCAAAGTCTCAAGTACCCCTAAAATATTTATATCAACATTTTTGATAGTAGAACAAGAATGAAAACAAAGTAGATGCCCATTGACCGGGGGAATGACTCAACGAAGTGAGGTCTGTGAATGAATGAATGCTCCTCATTGTGCTGTGAGAAATAATGAATGTGGGGGCAGCTGGGTGGCACAGTGTATAAAGCACCAGCCCTGGAGTCAAGAGGACATGAGTTCGAATCTGGTCTCAGACACTTGATACTAGCTGTGTGACCTTGGGCAAGTCACTTAACCCCAATTGCGTTGCTTTCTCCCCTCCAAAAAAAAATAACGAATGTGAAGAATATATACAAGTACAGGAAGACCTGGCACAAAGTAAAGTAAGTGGGACCAGGAAACCATTATGCCTGCTGACAAGTTAGATCAATGGAAAGAACAGCAAGAAAACGATGTCGGGACAAACAGCGAACATCTCCAGCATGTGGTGGGCAGATTCAGACAAGAATCATGCGAGAGGGGTCTGCATCACCGCAGGGAGGGAATTTCCGAATTTACCAAAGCACAGATCCACTGGAGCTCCCTAGGGGGCTCTTCCACTCGCATTCCAAGATCCAGATCCATCAAAACAAGATGAAGTTTATTCTGAAAAGAACCGGGCGTCTTAGTGCACTTCCAGCTCCATGTGACTCAGTCATGGGATGTTATCTGCAAATTGTGTCTTGTTCTGGTTCACCACAACTCGCCCAACCACTCCTCCCCATTACAGCCTGCATAGCAGCTTCATAAGTAGCCAGGATTAATTATCAAGCAGGGGATAAAATTGCAGTGGGGAACCCCGAAGTCACATACGAACTCTCCCAAAAATCAAAGGAACATAATTTACATTTTGTATCACATATTAAACAAAAATGATGTCTAGTAGCATAGACTAAACCAGGAGGCACCGTCTGATCCTTACCATCATGGCCTTTTGGTCCTTCGATCTGTAAACCTCAGATAAACTCCAGACATCCGAAGTTAGACCAGCAGAACACCATATGTTACTGATTACTTTGAGATGATGTGAACATGTTAACTTTAAAGTTTTTTTGAAACTCTAAGATGATCTTGATATGTTAATGAATTTATTCCAAGGTGGTACAAAAATGAAACCTCCAACTGCTGCCCCATCCAAGTCTTCTTCCACCTTTGTCTGGTCCCTGCTGCCACATACTCCAACTCTAATCTACGTTGCCAGAAGCATCTCTGCCTCTCCCCATGATGCCTGCCTTCCTTCACCACTCCATCCCCTGTCCCCACATTATCTGCCTCTATGTCCCTTTTTGCTGTTTGTCTCTGTATTTCCTGATCCTGTTCACCCCTACACCCTCTGTCCTTTATTAAAGTGTGATGGAAGCTTCTCTCCCCACTGCCATTGGGATATTTCCCAGTGAGTACCTAAGGAACCATAAGTGCCAGCCCCATTTCATAATTTCATAAATTAATTATCAATTCAGACATAATGGCCAAAAAAAAACTCCTTAAGGAAATCATGGCTTCTAGAATTTGGCTCTGTTCAGACCATCACTAAAGGATGACATTCTGTTCTGGGCACCACAGTTCAGGAAGGACATTGTTGAGCCGCAAAACATAGAGTGAAAGGCACCCGGGACAGAGAAGGGCCTTGAGTCCGTGTCACATAAGAATCTGTAGGAGGTACAGGGGATGTTTAGCCTGGCAAAGACTCAGGAGGCACATTATAGTCTTGGAGTATTTGAAGGACTGTTATAAGAAAGAAGGATTCATTGTTTTCGGTTTGGTCCCAGAGAGTAGAATTAGGAGTGATAGGTAGAAATTACAAAAAGGTAAGTTTGGCTTGATGTCAAGAAAACTTCCTAGGAATTAGGCACATCCTAAGGGGGAATAGCCTGCCCCAGGAGATGGTGGGTTTCCTCTGACTTGTTCAGTTGTTTCAGTCCTTCCAGACAGTTTGTGACCCCATTTGGACTTTTCTTGGCAGACAAAATAGAGTAGCTGGCCACTTCGTTCTCCAGCTCATTTTACAGATGAGGAAACTGAGGCAAACAAAGTTAAGTGACCTGCCCAGGGTCACTTAAGTGTCTGAGGCCAGATTTGAACTCAGGAAGATGAGTCTTCCTGACTCCAGGCCCACCAGCCACCCGCCCTTAAAGATATACATGTACCTCTCTCTCTAAACACACATGCACACACACACACACAGAGTACATATCTATGTATAGATACATGTAGAGAGGGATGTATGCATTCTCAATGTTGGCAACTAGATGGCAGAATGACTAGGGCATTAGACTTTGATTCAGGAAGATCTAAATTCAAATCCTGCCTCCGACACCTATAAGCTGTGTGATCTTGGACAAGTCACCTAACCTCTGCCTATCTGTGCTTCCCTATCTGTATAAAGGACTAGTAACAGCACCTACCTCACAAGGTTGTTGTGAGGTTCAGATGAGATAACATATGTATAGTGCTTTGCCATCTTTAAGGGCTGTGTAAATCCTGGCTATTAGCGGTTATTGTGTTTTGCTGACACTTCTTTCTTTGTCTTATTTTGCCTACCACAATTATGACCTACCAACTTCTTTCATCCTCCCAAACAGAAGCCCTCCCTTGTAACAAACAGATATGACCAAGCAAAACAAATAAGCTCATTGGTTGGGTCTGAAAATATGGTTCTCATTCTGCGCCTCTGGTCCCTTCTGCCAAAAGCATGCTTCATCAGTCAGCCTTCTGGTGTCATGGTGGGCACTGCCTTAATCAGAGTTCTGAAGCTTTTCATGGTTATTTTCCTTTACAATGTTGACATCATGGTACGTGTTGTTCTCCTGGATCTGCTCACTTCACTCTGCATCAGTTCTGATGAATCCTCCCAGGTTTCTCTGAATCTGTTCCTTTCATCACTTACAGCACAATGATATTCTATCGCATCTATATACCATAATTTGGTCAGCCTTTCTGCAATTGATGGACACCTTCTTTGTTTCACATTCTCTGCTATAACAAAAAGAGCGCCTGCTAAAAACACTTTTGTTGATCCT
>JAQQSZ010005178.1:0-13940 GCA_028646595.1 Phalanger gymnotis
GTCTTTCCCCAGATACAAACTATCACCTTCCCCCTAAGTGGCTTGTGGCATTTATCAGCATCAGCTGTACTTCTGGAGTCTATGAATCTAATGAAGGTTCAACGACTGTAGCGTCTGCAGGAGCAGTTCTTATTTCCCTCTTGTTTCTGTTACCGAGTCCTTTATCTCGGTACATTTTGTACAGTTCGTTAGTGGGAATGCCATCTATCATTTCAAAGCCTACCCCTTCTCTCAATAAAGCAGTGAACATTTCATTTCTTGTTATTCTATTGTGGTGCCAAATCTGCTGGCTATTCACCCTTCTCTCTCTTGAGGAGATCTATCCCTTCCCCAGTCTCCTAAGTCATGCAGCTGTAAAATATTATCTATTACGACTGTAAGAGGGCTCCCTACTTCCACAAGTAACAGATTAAAAATTAGATATTTATAAGCAGGGGGAGCTGTCCTAATTATTAAATTCCTATGAAGGATTCCCATGGGATCTTCGTAATATTTGTCTGCAGTTCCTGTCATGATAGCAGTCTTCATTACCTCCTCCTTTAGTCTTGTGATACAATCTCTAAGTGAATACCAGGTTCTGTACTCAGTGGGCCACATAGAATCAGTAGTATATCTTTTATTGCATCCCTCAGCGGCTAACGCCAACAAAGCCCAAAAGTATTTTGAACATTTAATAGCTGTATGATCCAGAGGAAGTAATTTAACTTTTCTAGGTCAGTTAGCTTCCCTGTAAAACGGAGGTAAGATGGACACCTAACTCATAGGGTTATGTGGGGTTAAATAAGATAGTGTGTGATAAGTGATTTGCAAACCATAAAGTGCTATATAAATAACTATATGTTTGTATGTATGTTTGTATATTGTTTGTATGTAAATTCCTAGCTAAATATTAAGTATATTATGTAAATACTATTGTTATTGTTATCATTTTCTAGCATTATTATAGAAGTAAAATGGATTCATTGGAATTTCTTAAGTACAAAGCTGACAAAACTGCCAAATTTAACATATGGATTTAGTTCCATACAACTCACACTGCCAAAAGACTACTTTATAGAGTTGGAAAAAACAAAACAAACAAACAAAAAACTATGTCATTCCTTAATACCACAAACTTTATCTTTACTTGTATCCTCAACTGCACAAGCTGGGGGTAAGGAGTATCAAAATACTTATTTTACTCCACTGCCAATGTGAATCATTTCATTATTTCCATTACACACACACACACACACACACACACACACACACACACACACAGAATTATAAGTTCTTTTCCTTTTTCTTTGATTTCTTTGGTATGCAGATCTTGTAGTGTTATTGCTGGGTCAAATGGTATGCAAAGTTTAATGGTCTTGTGGGGCATAGTTCCAAATTGTTCTCCAGTTTGATTAGATCAGTTCATAACTCCACCAACAGTGCATTAGTGTCTCTATTTTTTTTTCCAATCTCCTCTAGCATTTTCCTCTTCTGGCATTTTAGCTACTCTGATGGGTATGAAGTAGTATCTCAGAATTATAATTTGCATTTTCTCTCACTATTATTATTTTAGTTCATTATTTCATATGATGATAACTTCGATTTCTTCTTCTGAAAACTGCCTGTGTCCTTTGACCTTTTATTATTTAGGGAATGGCTGCTTTATTATTATAAATTTGGCTCAGTTATTATATATTTGAGAAATGAGGCCTTTATCAGAGAAAGTTGCTGTAATTTTTCTCCCATTATCCTACTTCCTTTCTAATTTTGGCTGCATTTACTTTCTTTGTGCAAAATCTTTTAAATTCAATGTAATTAAAGCTATCCATTTTATATACTGTGATCCTCTTTATCTTCTGTTTGGTCATAAATTCTTATCTTATCCATAGATTTGAGGGGGAATTTTTTCCATGCTCCTCTGACTAGCTTACATCACCATGTATATGTAAATTATATACCCATTTTCACCTTATCTTGGTATGCAAAATGATATGTTGGTCTATTCCTGCTTTCTACAAGACTGCTTTTCAGCTTCCTCAGCAGTTTTTGTCAAATAATGAGTTGTTACCCTCATAGCCTGAATCTATGGGTTTATCAAACATCAGATTACTGTGGTCTTTTATTATTGTATTTCATGAACCTAATCTATTTTGGTGATCAACTACTCTATTTCTTAGCCAATACCAAATTACTTTGATTATTACTGCCTTGTGATATAATATGAAATCTGATACTGCTGGTTCAGTTTCCTTCCCTTTTGTCCTCCATTGAATCTCTTGATCTTCTTGGTTCCAGATGAATGGGGGAGGGAGGGAGAAAAGGAGAGTGTTAATGTTCAACACTTTATCATTCTTTTTTCTATTATTAATATACAATTTTATTTTTTCCCTAATTACATATAAAAATGATTTTAAACATTCTTTTAAAAAAATTTGAAATGCAAATTCTCTCCATACTTCCCTCTCTCTCACCCCTGCCTCCTTCATCAAGGAGACAAGCAATTTGAATTAGGTTATACATATGTCATACAAAACATATATCCATGTTAGTCATGTTGTGAAAGAAAACACAAAAATAAAGAAAAAAGATAAAGAAAGGAAAACTATCCTTTGATTTGGATTCAGAAATTATCAGTTCTTTCTCTGGAAATACATAGCATATTTTCATCTTAAGTCCTTCAGAATTATCTTGGATCATTGTATTGCTAAGAATAGCTAAGTCATTCACAGTTGATCATCATAAAATATTTCTGTTACTTTATACAATTCTCTCCTGTTTTTGCTCAATTTACTTTGCTTCAGTTCATTAGTTATCATGTTTTTTCTGAGAGCATCCTGGATCATTGTATTGCTGAGAAGAGCTAAGTCTATCAAAGTATATGTAATGCAAGCAAAGTGGGACTTTTCACTGTTTTTTCTTTTGGAGTACTTCTCAGCACTAAGTCAATTAAGTGCCTTTGATTGAGTCTTTGATTGAATCAGGAGTCTTTGATGACTTGCTTAAGTCACAAGAAAGCCTAAGTCACATGACTTTAAGTCACATGGTTGTGATGCCCTCTGACTCTGAAGAAGCATATATGCACTCTGAGGTTAGCATTTTGCTTCGGGGGCTCACTCATTGGAAGAGTGTTCATGTGATTTTGCCAGATGAATGTCTGGGTAGGTGTCAAGGAGCACCCTGGCTTTGCAAACCCAGATATTGGTGCTTCTTTCTCTGGTAACTATGTATGTATTGCTATGGACAGACAGTTAGAAGCCCTGTCTGCTGATTTGTGTTATTTACTCTGTTGATATAATTTCTGTTTGTGTTTTCTCTGAAGTTCAGGGTGCTGACTTTTTCCCCTGAACTAAGTGAATGATATATGTATGTTTAATTTAAGTGAGATTGTAAACCCCTTAAAGTTGCTTTCCTTGGAAAAGCAGATCAAAGAACCTGTGTTAACAACCTTCCTATGTGCTGGTGTTATTGGTCTTAAATCCCACCAGCAGCTTTTAGTAACATTGTTGTTACAATATATCATCACACAATATTGCTGTTAACACGTATATTGTTTTTCTGATTCTGCTCGCTTCACTCAGCATTGGTTTATGTAAGGCTTTCCAGGTTTTTCTGAAGTCAGCCTGCTCATCATTTCTTATACCATAATAGTATTCCATCAATTTCATATACAAAAACTTGTTCAGCCTTTCTCCAATTGATGTGCATCTCCTCAATTCCAATTCTTTGCCACAACATAAAGAGCTGGTTTAAATATTTTTGCATGTATAGATCCTTATTCTTTTTTTGTTTGTTTTCATTGTTTTTTTTTTTGTTTTAACCTCTTTGGAATACAGATCTAGAAGTGGTATTGGTTGGTCAAAGTTGGTCAAAGTATCACCTTTGGTCATAGTTCCAAATTGTTCTTCAGAATGGTTGAATCAGTATACAACTTCATCAAAAGTTCATTCAGTAATCATTACTGAACATCATATATTCAACAAAAATGTTCATTGGCCCAGATCAATTAATTTTTAAGATTAATTAATGGCCCCCACCTCTGCATGTGCAGAGCTAGCATGAGTGGTGCCTTGGTCTCGACTTGGCTGTGGGGGTGCTCAGCCTAGGGAACAGAGTGGGAGATGAGGCTGATGTCTGAGCCAAGTGTGCAGCAGCAGGTCACATGGGACCCAAACCTGACAGTGCCATTAGCACATGCAATTCAGATATGTTGTATATGGATAATTACAATTGAATCCATAAATTGATGACAATACTAGTGTGGAGAAACTAATATGATACGTAAAAACATTAGAATATCTATATATAGACAAGGAACAGTAAGCTTGTATGCCGATTTGAATTTTATATTAACTAGACGTTTGACTTCAACAAGTCATACCAGCTTTGTCAGCCTCTTTTCTTTCTCATTTACAGAATGAATTGTTCCTTCATGTAAATTTTGTGACAGTGCCATGTAGCCTTATGTTTCAACAATCCATCTAGCAGCTTCTGTGGGGGTGTAAAATCCACCAACAACCAGCAACATGAATGCTACCAGCATGCTGCAAAAGCAAAGGTTCTTTTGATCTGCTTTAGTAAGGAAAGCAACGTTAAGGGATTGACAAGTTTATTTTAATCTAGCATACAGATGGCATTCACTTAGTTCAGGGGAAAAAAACAGCACCCTGTACTGCAGAGCAAAATACAAACAAAGTACAAACATCAACAGACAGACCTTGTCTGATTCAAATCCCAATACATAGTTACCAGAGTTTAACAAAGTCCCAATATCCGGATTTACAAACTGGAGGGCTTCTTAGCTACAGCTGCCTGGGAGTCTCCAAACATCACCAAGAGTGAGAGCCCTAAACAAATTACAAACATCAACAGACAGACCCAATACAATTCATAGTTACCAACATCTGGGTTCAGCCTAGGAGCTCATAATGTGGGCTGGACCAGAGCCACTTGTGCCACTACTGCTGTGGGAAAGAGATCCAAAGAAGAGGAAACCAACCCCTGGTGTTATATCTTTTTGAGGGTCAGGGGTGAGTCACACATTCAACTCACCCACGTGACCTAAAATCATCATAAAGAGGTGATTTAAACCCATGTGGTCTAAGAGCCTCTGATGTCCCAAACCTATTACTCAAAGTCATGTGTAAACTAGGCCCTCCTTTAGTTAGCCCCACCTTGGTTATCAAGTCACACCCACATAGGTTTAGCACCTAATTGGGGTTTGGGCCTGGGGCCTAGCACCTAGTAAGACTCAAAGACACTTAATTAATCATTTTAAAAGAGTAAGAAAGTCCTAACTCAATTGATATTACACCTTAGTTATGTTGTTTTATCAAAATTATTATAATCACTCTATCCACCATTATCAATGAAATGAATAAGTGTCTGCAAATAGCAGAAACATCTCTGTAAATACCATTTAGCCAACTTTTGATGAAAATCTATCTAAAATTCATGGCATATATTGATGCCTCACTAAACAGTGGTTAATTAAACTAAGTCTTACTCTTTTCAGTAATAGACCCCTGTTCCAATAGTCAGTGATTTGATATTACATCATATCCTTATGGGGCCCTAAGTATCATTGAATTTCAGAAGGATATTTGTGCTTGTACAAAGAATGCTCTGACCATTGTGATTTCATAGTAGGTATTTCAGAGGTCTCCTCCCTATTACCTCCTCTCTTCCCCTTACTTCCAGTTTCTAATCTGGCATCAGTTATAGTCTAGGAAGTGAATGTTTTTGGGTAGACAAGTCAATCCTAAGTCCAACAGTCTCTTGTCTAATATTGGCTGCATTTCTCTCTGATGGGAGAAAATGTATAGACTTTAGGAAAGTTCTTTTCTAATCTAGTTAGAATTTTTTTTATCCATTTCTATTTCATAGTGCATTTCTTAGTAGTCAAAGCCTGTAGATTGCAGCCATTTATAAGAAAATATCACTCTTAAAAATTCTATTATTAAAAATCATTTAATAATTACTATTAATAATATCACTCTTACCAACAGATTATAAATATAAGGCCTCTGTCATTTGGTGGGTAGCAAAGTACTGTGGGGAATGCGAACAAGATTTGAAGTCAGAAGTCAGGAGTTTCTTTATAATGGCTTATAATGGCAAGTTGCCATGTAAGCTAGAGTAATTCTTTTAACCTTCTATTACATATTTTTTTAATCTGTAAAATGGGAGTGCTAGACTAGAGAATTACTAAAGGCCTTTTGATCCCTAAAAGCTTGTGTGCTATGTTTCCTCAGGTGAGCAGTTGTGGCCAAAATGACAGCTACTAATACGATGCAAGCTGTAACTTCTTCTGATAGTTCTGGTTTGGGCAAAATAGAGCCTATAATGACTCATTTAGTAGTAAGGGGCCAGAATTAAGAGTTTAGTTGTTGTTTTAGTTTGTCCTTCATTCTCTAAGAGGACCAAGGACATCAGGAAGGTGATGTCATGACTTGAAAGTAAATTGAATTCAAGTGAGGCAGGGCTGTACAAAGCGACCAACCTCCCTGAGCCATTTGCATCCAGTGGCAAGATATAGATTGGGATGACTAGAGATTGTCTAGGATGCAGTAGGAGGCCTTGGCTTTTTCAAGTTAAGGTTTTTCTCAGGTTTCCGTCTGTCAGAGGCAACTCCTATTCAGTAAAAGCCCAGATAGGAAATGAGAGGGAAAATGGCCTCTTTCACCTAGCCAAAAAAAAATTAGTCCGGGAGGGAAGATCCTCATGGTTTCTGATCTAAACAGAAACAATTGCTATTTACACTCACTCTGAGCTATCAAAACCTGAATAATGAACAAGTGAGGCTTGGGCTGGGACCTATTATTGCTTAATCAGCGAGATCCAGAGTGATTTGTGTTTGAGTCACAGCAAAGTAGCTTGATTTGAATCCCAATGAACTTTATCAAGGCCTGGGTTTCCAATGTTGTATTTTAAGAAATGATAAAGCAACTTGGGGCAAAAGAATTAATTGTCTCTGGGGACTTGGGAAAACTAGTGCTGGAGGAAAACCCTTAATAAAGGTAGAATTTGAGCTCATATTTTACCAAAGCCTGAGAAGCCAATAAGTGTTAATAAAGATGGAGAGAATTTGAGGTCTGAGTAACAAATGATGAAGAGGCACAGAGTTGGGAGATATGAGGAATAGCAAGATCAGCGTCCCTGGATTTTAGAATAATTGGAATGATGAAAAATATAAGTCTGGCGGGGAGAAAGATCAAGGTTGTGAAAGGCTCTAAATGCCAAGTAGATCATTTAATATTTGATCCTGGTGGTTAAGGAGAGCAATTGGAGTCTATAAATGATGAGGTCAGGGGTTTAGGGACCCCAGAATACTGACACCCTGGGTCCTGTTCGAAGGAATTCGACTCAAGCCTTCTTTCAGCCAAAGAAAAACAAAGTTTATTAAAGACTAATCATATTGGGTAGAATCTTAAGAAATCTCACCATGTGTGAGCTCATTTTCACAAGCCACAAGCTCCCCAGATTCAGTCTACTGAGCTAGATTCAATCTGAGCACCTTCATGGAAGCAAGATGGAACTTATGTACAGAAAGATTGTGGGAGGGATAGAGGGTGGTCCTGGGGTGATGGGAGGAGGGGCTTAGGGAGGGTCTTGGAGAGGAGTCCAAGGAGGATCTTGATGGGACTGGGGTGAAGTATGACTCCAGGAACCAAGAGGACGGGATTAAGGATGGGAAGTAGCTGGAGGCCACCTAGAGATGACAGACAATAGAGGGTTAGGGTAACCAACTTGGGTATAGATATTTTGATAGGATCTAGGGTGGGAAGTACCTGGACAATAGAAGGCTAGGCTAGGTTAAGAGTAACCTAGAGATTTGAGCCTACCTATAAAGAAAGGCCTACGGCCTCAAGCAAATGCCTCATCAAGTGAGAAGATTCAAGGAGAGTTCAAAGGGGCTCCTATTGTCTAAACCCCACCATTGAGAGGGAATGGGGTGAGGTGTGTGTGACATGGTCAGAATTTAGCTTTAGGAAAACAAATCATTCAAAAGGGATTTATTAAAAGAGAGCTTTGAGACAGTGTTGCATTGATTGGTGAATTAGCCAGTATGAATGCACATGGCCATTTTATCTTGCCAGCCCCAGACCCCTGTTCAAGTCCATTTTGAATGTCAGCTATTACCATCTCCTTACTATCTATCCTGCCACTATGCCACTTCTTTTCTCTAACAATCCTTTTTTTTCTTTGTTTCTTTCTTTTGCTACAAGAAAAATAATCAAGTCAATTCTACTATTGTTCCTAGAAAGAACATGCCTGATGATTTCCCTATGGCCCTACTCAATACCATTTGACTTCACAAATCAAAACATCCTTCCTTGGATACCATACCTTTATATGTGCTCCTTTAGGTAGAATTTGTCTTGTTTGCTTGTATCTGTAACTCCAGCTCTTCTAACAATATCTGGCACATAGTAAATTATTAATACATAGTTTTAATTCATTCATCCACTCATTCATTTGCTCGAGAGCCTCTTATGTGCTCAGCATTATTCTGAAAGGAGTACTAAAATTCATAGGGCAAAGAAAATGTATATTATAATGCCATGGAAGATGAAGAAACTAGGTGTCCTAATACGTTTCTGCTTGTACAAGATGACTATTTTAAAAAAAAAGGCTCATTCAACAAGAGATTGTAATGTTGTATATTTGACTAGAGCATGATGATAATTTCCTTCTTATTGTAAGTGAAGTTCAAAAGCAACTTCCTACTACCTTTAACCTTTCCTAAATGAGAAACATTGTCTTAAGAACAGTGATCTAAGAAGAGGATTTTGGGAAGATGTTTAAAGTCAGAAAATTTCAAGCTCTCAAGATTATCTCAAGAGAAAAAATAGCACCTTTGGATGAACATAGAACTATAAAAACTAATAAAATTAGGAGCATAACAAGTGTCCTCCTGGGACAATCTGAGAAGATCTAAAGAAAAATCCAAGGACTAGATTTCCTCCTAGTGAAGAGTAAACACCTCCAGGCTAGGGTCCACTTTAATAAGTCTCAATATGCTTAAACATCAGTCTGCCAGCCCTGCGGTTAGCTGGGTTGGGAGGCTGCCTAGGCCCTAGCCACAGAAACTTTTATCACTAAACAGTGAGTGGAGTTGGGTGTCTGACCTGGGGAAGATCTAAGGAATGTCTGCTGACAAGGAACACCAGACCCAACTGTGCTGTGCAGAACAGCAGGAGGTAGAAGGAACCAGCACATACTCAATGAGTACAGAAGCAGTAGAGTGAGACACCGACCACTGGCTATGGGCACTTACAGGAGGCTGGAGGTCTTGGTTTGAGTTCAAGGTTATAGAGGAGAACTGAAGAGGATCATAAGCCAGATGCACCATCCCCCACAGTCCAGAACCAGAAGTGATTATAAAAACTAAATTACTACCAAAAAATTGCACAAGAAAAGGAGAAAGAATCTAACTAGAGAGAGCTACTATGGTAATAGTGAAGATAGAGGTCCATCTTCAGAGGAGGATGCTAAAGCAAAGAAATCCTCTTCTACCTCAAACAGCAATGTTGAGAGATTACCTACCTAGAAAGAATTCAATAAAGAAATTAAAGAAGACTTTACTAACCAAGTGAGAGTGATCGAGGAAAAATTAAAAAGAAAAATAAGAACAATACTAGAAAAACAAGAAGATTGTGATTAGAAAGTGAACCAATTAGAAAAGGAGAGCCAAAATCTTAACGAAGAAAGTGATTCCTTGAAAATCAGAATTGGGCAAGGGGAAGCCAGGAAAGTTATAAGAGATGAAGAAAAAATAAATAAATAAATAAATAAAAAGAATGAAAAAATAAAAGAGAATGTAAAACATCTCATGAGAAATACAACAGATTTAGATAACAGATCAAGAAGAGAAAACATAAGAATAATTGGACTACATGAAAGTTCTGATAAGAAAAGAATCATGAATAAATAATACATGAAATAAAGAAAATTGTCCTGTAGCATTAGAACAAAAGAGGAAAGCAGAGATAGAAAAAATCCACACATCACCACTTGGAAGAGATTCTATGAGGAAAACTCACAGGAATATTATAGGTAAATTATGAAACCCCCAGATCAGGGATAAAATATAACAAGTAACAAGAAAAAAAATTTACACGTGATGGTACCACAATTAGAATCACAGGAGACCTAGTATTAGCGACACTAAAAGATCATAGGTCTTGTAAAACTACATATTGAAGAGCAAAAAAACTGGGATTTCTGGCCAAAAATATCATGTGCAACAAAGTTAAGTATAATTCTCAATGAAAAAAAAAACCAGACATTTGATCAACTGTCAGACATTCAGGATTTTGTTTAAAAAAAAAACAAACAGCAACGAAATAGAAAAAACAAACCTGAACTCAGTAGAAGATTTAACATGCAAGAGCCAAGGGAAAGATAAGGTGTATGCTAATGACCAATTACAAGGGACTAAATAAGGATAGTGTTTACCTTTTATATATGGAAAATGTGAAACCTATGTCTAAGATTGTTACTAGTAATTAGTAGCTTATAAGAAAGATTGGGGTAGCCCTGAGTATATGACTTCAAAAAGTAAAACCAGTTCAAGAACAGCTAAAAGAGTAATTATCTTATACAAATGAGGTGCAAGAGGAAGAACCAATACAAAGGAATTAGATGGGAGAGGAGACTGTTAGTTGTGGAAACCTGCTTTCGTCCAGAATAAGAGGGGAATACACACACACACACACACACACACACACACACACATAGAAGAGTATAAAAGTCTTCCAAATTTAGAAAGCAATTACACTCTAAAGAGATAGGGAGGGGACAGAGGATTAACAAGGGATTTTTAAAAGGGAGGGTAAGGGAATAGGTTAAAAGTGAGGTATAAAAGGGTGTTTAGATTTAGGGGAATAGGAGGGTGCTGGAGGGATTGGTGGAGTTGGGGTATGTTAAGTAATAGGAGGGCAAAATAGCAGGTAGAAGTAAAGTAGAGGAGTTAGGAGAAATAGGAAAAAGGAGAAATGCACAAACAAAAGCAAGATTAGGAGTATAATCTCTTAGGGAAAGTATACATTTATGTATGTATGTATGTATGTGTGTGTGTGTGTGTGTATATATATATATATATATATATATATATATATATATATGTCCACAGACATAAACTTTCTGAAAGACATAGGGAAACAAGAGTTTGTATTGATGAAATTTTATGTGTATGTGTATCTGTTTATGTATATATATATGTATGTATGTATATATGAATACCTATATATAAATATATCCATGCTCAATTACAGCCTTGGGGAGGTGGGCACAAGGGAGGAAGAGGGAAAAAAGAACAAAGTAAAAAGTGTATAGCAGAAAACAGAAGAAATCCTACAAGGAAGCTGAGATGAACAGCTTTCATATAATACAATGTTTAATATATAGGCTTTCTTGAAATGAAAAGTTATATATTCTGAATTCTCTCCTATGTTCTGCTGTGCACATGACATGTTTATTTTTCTTTTCTTATTTTATAGTTAAGTTTATGATGCTTCTTTTTCTTTTCTTATTATGTATGTAAGTTTTAGTATTTCTGTAAAATAAAAAAAAAGAACAGGGATGCTCATTTTCTTTATGAGATTCTATTGTTATCTATGTAGAGTTATTCTGAAAATCTACCTTTGTCTAATTTATATCTATTTGAGTTTTTTCAGACTGTATAAACAGTATTATCATCTAAATTAGTAGGGCAAAAGATTCCTAGAAAATAAAATAGATGATTGCTATAATCATGTTCTATAGAAACTTAAATGATTTGAAAGCAAACATTTTATAATAAAATTGTTGTTGAATTGGAATTTGTTTCCCTGGTTTTTTGTTTCTTTGTTTTGCTTTGCTTTTTTAGAAATGTAGCCTGACTACTGGCATTTCAATTAATAGTATGAATTAAAAGTACTGGGACAAACTGTAACAAAAGAAATAGCCTATAAGTGGTAGTAGGGATAGAAACATTTTACACACACACACACACACACACACAGAGCGAGAGCCAGAGCCAGAGTGAGAGTGAGAGAGAGAGAGAGAGAGAGAGAGAGAGAGAGAGTTTGAATGAATGTAAATCAAGTACTAAAAAGAGAATTTAGATTCTAGACTCACTCAGTGTGAGGCTGCCAAGATGACATTTTAACACGATGAAATTAATAATGGAGAAATGCCAATGATGTGAATTGAAGCTAAATCCAGTACTACTTACTGCTGATTTCCTTTTCCTACACAGGTTTTCTTGATATGCTATAGTTGTCCATTTTTCTCAACATATGTACTATTTTCAAGTCTACTAGTTGGGTTTTACTTGTTTATACACTGACTCATAAAACAGTTTTTTTTAAAAAAAGCTTGAAATCATAGTAATCCACAGACATAAACTTTCTGAAAGACATAGGGAAACAAGAGTTTGTATTGATGAAATTTTATGTGTATGTGTATCTGTTTATGTATACCCATATGTGTGTATATGTACACACATATGCATTATGTATGTATGTATATTTGCCAACACATTGTTGTTTTAAGTGTTTCTATTACCTAAGTCTTTCCCAAATAATTCAAGATAATCATATATGCCATTGACAACCAATGCCCATTCAAAATAATCCTACTCAAATCTAATGTGGGTAATAGGACATAGTAAGGACAGGGAAGAGTAAATTGATGAATAATTAAGAATTGTTTTCAATGTGTCATTAATTTCCTACTCAACCTGAATCAGTCCAAGTTAGAATTGAAGATATGGGTCTTAGTCCAGACTCAGTTCATTTCTAGCTGCTCAGGAAAGTAATTTTACTTCTCTGAGTTGCAATTTTCTATCCTGTACTATGGAGATATTGTCTATATTTATCTTTTTTCATACTATTACCATCTAAAGAGTAGGCATCTAATGTTGATTTGTCAAACTTCCTTCTAACATGGAGTATTATAGGCTCAAATTTGTTAATAAATTAGGAACTTTGTATAGTAAAATAATATACATATTTTAAACTGTTTATTATTGATAGGTGATGATTATTATTTTTATTGGTATTTTATTCCATTGAATTTTGTACTAATGACCTTTAATTGTCTAAAGAAATATATTTCAATTCATCCAGCTGTTCTAAATACTTTACCATCAAATTTGATCCTCACATTTGAAGATGATATCATCAATGTGGTCCTATCAGAAAAGACTAAAATATAATCACAATCTCATTAAAAAGGATGCATCACTATATTATCCTGATTTTTAATATCAGTCTTGATGTCATGCTTAAAGACTAAAAGCCCTACAGAACAATCAGAGAATTTGGTGACTATTACAATTAGTTTTGTTTTCAAAATGTAATCATTCTCTAATGTTTCTTGCATCTCTAAAAGTCTATGATTCTACCATGAAAGTAGAATTATTAAAACTCTTATCTAAAAATACCTGTTCTTATTAAACTCATAATAGCCTATTAAATAATAAAGTTAACAGCAAAGAAGGAATCTCAATAGAGAGAAATGGCCTTGGCCTCAGGAGAAGTTAGATTGAAGTCTAGTTTCTAAAACACCCTCAGGGTGTTACCACAGATAAGTCACTTAATCTTTCTTTGCCCCCAGGGACATCTCTAAGACTAGAAATTACAAATGATTTTCTATCTTTAGAGGACTTTACATACCTGGAGTAACATAAAGTGATTCACCCTCCTCAATCCCTGCACAGGATATAAAATAAAATAAATATGGAAAACTATACATCTGGCATAACAGATAACCTCAGTAAACTTTTATAATATGATATTTAATCATGTATGTGTATATTTGTGTGTATGAATATATATGTATAGTACTTCTGAACAATGGCTAGGTAGCCAAGATTTAGGCTCTCATTCATGGGGACCAGTAGGATATAAATTGGAGCAGATTATGATAGTCTCCCAGGACAAGATTCCTTTGGAATTTAGCAGAGAAAAGGCAGT
>JAQQSZ010005179.1:0-13939 GCA_028646595.1 Phalanger gymnotis
TAGAAGCTGCTAGATCTTGGGTTATTCTGATTGTGTTTCCACAATACTCAAATTGTTTCTTTCTGGCTGCTTGCAGTATTTTCTCCTTGACCTGGAAGCTCCGGAATTTGGCAACAATATTCCTAGGAGATTTCTTTTTGGGATCTATTTGAGGAGGCGATCTGTGGATTCTTTCAATTTCTATTTTGCCCTGTGGCTTTAGAATATCAGGGCAGTTCTCCTTGATAATTTCTTGAAAGATGATATCTACGATCATGGCTTTCAGGTAGTCCAATAATTTTTAAATTCTCTCTCCTGGATCTATTTTCCAGGTCAGTGGGTTTTCCAGTGCAATATTTCATATTGTCTTCCACTTTTTCATTCCTTTGATTCTGTTTTATAATTTCTTGATTTCTCATCAAGTCACTAGCTTCCACTTGCTCCAATCTAATTTTTAAGGTAGTATTTTCTTCAGTGGTCTTTTGGACCTCCTTTTCCATTTGGCTAATTCTGCCTTTCAAGGCATTCTTCTCCTCATTGGCTTTTTGGAGCTCTTTTGCCATCCAAGTTAGTCTATTTTTTAAGATGCTGTTTTCTTCAGTATATTTTTCAGTATATATTTGAGTCTCCTTTAGCAAGTCATTGACTTGTTTTTCATGGTTTTCTCTCATCCTTCTCATTTCTCTTCCCAATTTTTCCTCTACTTCTCTAACTTGCTTTTCCAAATCCTTTTTGAGCTCTTCCATGGCCTGAGACCAGTTCATGTTTTTCTTGGAGGTTTTTGTTGTAGGCTCTATGACTTTGTTGACTTCTGGCTGTATGTTTTGGTCTTCTTTGTCACCAAAGAAGGATCCCAGAGTCTGAGACTGAATCCGAGTGCGTTTTCGCTGCCTGGCCATATTCCCAGCCAATTTACTTGACCCTTCAGTTTTGAGTCAAAGGTATGAGGTATGACTGCTTGTAGAGTAAAGAGTATTTTGTTTCAAGCTTGAGGGGATGCGCTGTTGTTTTCAGAGCTATTTCTATACAGCCAGCACTCCTCCTTCCCCAAGAACCCCCAATGTGGACTGGACTCAGATCTTAAGCAGGCTCTGCACTCGTGCTCTGATCCACCACTTAATTCCTCCCACCAGGTGGGCCTGGGCCAGAAGCAACTGCAGCTGTAGTTCTGTAGCTGCCCCACCTCTGCTGCCCCCTGGGGTGGTGGCCAAACTGTAAACTCCTTTCACTCCCTGCAGCTTTTCCCACTCACCTTCTCTGTTGTCTTTGGTGTTTGTGGGTTGAGAAGTCTGGTAACTGCCACAGCTCACTGATTCAGGGTGCTAGGGCCTGATCCACCCAGCTCTCGTGTCTGGTTGGTCCTGTTGTCATCCATGCTGGGCTCCTCTCCCCTCTGCTCCCAGCTCTGTGCACGATAGACCTTACCCAGCAACCATCCAGGCTGTCCTGGGCTGGATCCCTGCTTCCCTCTGCTATTTTGTGAGTTCTGCAGTTCTACAATTTGTTTAGAACCTATTTTTATAGGTTTTTGGAGGTACTTGGCAGGGAGCTCATGCAAGTCCCTATTTTCCAGCCTCCATCTTGGCTTCGCCCCCCCCTTTATGTTTTGTGGATGTATATCAGTATATTAATCCACTAATATTTCTTGTTATTTTAAATGAAATTTCTCTTTCTTTTTATTATTTTTTTATTCTACTATTTATTCTATTTTATTTTTATTTTTTTCTACTATTTATTCTATTATTTTATTTTATTATATTATTTATTATTTTATTATTCTACTTTAAGATAAACCCAGTGTATTCTCACACATCTAGACCTAGAAGTTGGCCTCAGAGTTCATTTGGTTGAATCTTTTCATTTTATAAATAAAGAAATTTGGGTATATCCACATATACCACATTCTTAATGACATATTCAGAAGTCATTAAGAGTACTCAGAACATTAAGTGAGAGGGAAAGGGAAAGAAAGGAAAAGAGAATAAGCATTTATATAGCCTGCTCTATGCTAGGCTTTGTGCTTTTTATTTTTTTTTTTTGGGCAGGGCAATTGGGGTTAAGTGACTTGCCCAAGGTCACACAGCTAGTACATGTATCAAGTGTCTGAGGCTGGATTTGAACTCAGGTTCTCCTGACTCCAGGGCATGTGCTCTACTCACTGTGCCACCTAGCTGCCCATAGGCTTTGTGCTTTTTATAAATATTATCTCATTTTATTTTCAGAACAACCCATTTTATTTTCAGAACAAGGTTCTATTATTATCCCCATTTTATAGTTGAGGAAACTGAGGGAGACAGAGGTTAAGTGACTTACTTATGGTCATACAACCAGTTTGTGTCTGAGGCTGCATTTGAAGTCAAGTCTTACGGCCTCCAAGCCTAGCATGCTATCTACTGTACTATTTAGATGCCTCTGAGTATAAATGGTGGTAAACTGTGATATGAACCCAGGTACCTTCAGATTAACACTGGAACTAGAAGGGACTTCCATTGAACTTCTCTAGCATATGACCAATGTGGACATCCAAGTAAGTTTTGGGCAGTAGATCAGTTCTGAAGTCCTCAGAAAGTTGATCGATTTCAGAGTCTGTATTAAAAGGGTATAACCTAGATTCTAAGAGGCCACAAAAGCTAGCCGAGATAAATCCTTAAGGTAATAAGGATTTCTCAATTTCTAAACCAGTGGTCTCTGTTCAGTCACCATCAAAGACAGTTCTCATACCTTTTTGCTGTTCAGGAGTTTCATTAGAAAAGATCCTGATAGAAAAAGGGACAGAGAAAAAGTGCTAAGAGAAGAA
Organism: Phalanger gymnotis; assembly: GCA_028646595.1. Taxonomy (NCBI): domain Eukaryota; kingdom Metazoa; phylum Chordata; class Mammalia; order Diprotodontia; family Phalangeridae; genus Phalanger; species Phalanger gymnotis. Next base: position 2,777 of record JAQQSZ010005179.1, read on the forward strand.
TGAAGATAGATGAAGCCTAATAATAAAATTCAATATTTGTCCAAAAACAACTATAACTCTTACCTTTTTCCAATCTGGAACACCCCCTTCTAAGCCAGAAGCAAGTTTATTTAGAGGAAAAAGTGATTAAACCAACCCCTTCTTTACTATATTTCATTAATGAATGTGCGTGATGGAATCCAGCTATCAATTATCTCCCATATCTATTTGCTGATCTCTAAAGTTTGCGTTTACAATTATATTATCCATATAGCAATGACTTTGCTGCCTCTTTTTCTATGTTTGTATCCTTATTTTTTAGTTTTCATCTTGTTGCTATAGCTATTATTGCTAGCAATTTCTCAAATAATAGTATGTATGATAGGCATCTCCTGAGCTTCCCTTATTTTTCCAAAACTGTGCCTTGATTTTAAATAAATGCTTTTTATTATATTAAGGAAATGACTTTAATTCCTTTGCTTTTTTTCTTATTTTCTTTATTTTATTATTTTTTAATTGTATGCCAAGTTTATTAGTCTTCCTTTTTGTTAAATATGCTTGTTTGCAAATATAAATTTTCCGCTAATGGCTACTTTAGCTGTATATCATTTATTTTAGGTGAATTGTATCACTGTTAGAGTTATCTTTAATATGATTTATTCTTTGTCCCATGATAGTATAGATTCTACTTAAAATACTTACTATCTTCATTACTCTGCTAAGTCACTTGACCTCTCTAAGCCTCATCTGTAAAATTAGGATAATAGTAGCACCTACCTCATAGGGTTTATTTAAGGATCAAATCTTATAATATAGGTAAACACTTTGCAAATCTTAAAGTGCTATATAAATTGTAACTATTATAATTACTATCATTTAGATTCTATGAGTTTCCTACCTTTATTTCCTTGGAACAATAGTATGACACAGCACAAAGAAAGTCAAATTTGAGGTCAGAGTACCTGGTTTCACATTTCTTCTCTGATACTACTTTAGTGATCTCTGGTAGATCATTTAATTTTTTGGAGTATCAATTTCCTTACATGTAAAATGATCACGTCAGAATCATCTTCTTGGGTCCCTTTAGTCTTTAAATCTGTAATACTATTATAATTTTTATTGCATTATGATCGATAAAGGATCAGTTCAAAATTTCTGCCTTTCTCATTCATTCACCACTTATTTATAGCTTAACTCATGATCAGTTTTCGTAAAAGTGCCATTTGTTTCTGCAACACAAGCATGCTGCAAAATTCTCATTTGATTATCAGCAGGAGTCTATTTTTTCTGCCATTCTTTTCATATTCAGTTTCTTTCTGTTACATTTGTTATTTTCTGGAAGAATAGCAAAGCATCTAATTATTGACTTCCTCTAATCTTCTGGTAAGTCATTTAGCTTATCTTGAAGTAAGTAGAGGCTATGCCATTCAGTGTGTGTGTGTGTCTGTATATATGTGTGTGCTTGTGTATATATGTATATTTATGTGTATGTATGCATACATACACATATCAAAGGGGCCCATGACAAAAAAAAAAAAAAAGCTAAGAAGCCATTCACTATCCATAGGTCTGAAAGCTAATTTCTTCCTTGCTCCTATAATTTATTTGTAATGTGACCTTTTATATCTAGATCATGTATTCATTTGAAATTTATTTTAGTATTTTGTGTGAAGTGATAATCTAGGTATTAATTTGTGCTAGACTGCTTTCCAGTTTTCTCAGCATTTTTTGTTGAATAGTTAAGTCCTTATCCCAATAAATAGTCTTTGAGTTTATCAAACTGGTTACTTGTTTTGTTTCTGTGTGTCGCATACCTTATCTGTTTCACCGATATACCTATTTTATTTTAATCAGTATAAAATCCTTATGACTACTTACTAGTTTGCGGTCTTATGCTGCTAAACTCTTCTCACTTTTTTCCATCATTTCCCTTGAGCTGCTTGGCCTTTTGTTCCTCCAGATGAATTACATTATTAATTGATCTTGCTCTATAAGTAATCTTTTGGTAGTATGATTGAAATGCATTAATTTAGGTAGCATGGTCATTTTCCTTGTGTTGTTTCAGCCTACCCATGAGCCATTTTTACTTGTGAAAGTATTTAGGTTTATTTTTTTATATATGAGAAAAGTGTTTTACAGTTGTAGCCATATTTTTCTTGTATGTGTCTTGGTAGGTAGACTCCCAAATATTTTATATATCCTATAAGTATTTTAAATGGAATTCGTTTTGCTATCTGTTTGTGCTGGGGTTTGTTGGTAACGTACATTAATGCTAACATTTGTGTGGACTTATTTCATACAATATTGCTGATTTTATTATTTAATTAATTTTTGATTTGACTCTCTTGGATTCTCTCAGTAAAACTTATCATCTGAAAAAAGTAATAATTTTATTTCCTCTGTTTATGCTTATTTCCTCATTTCTTTCTTTGGATAAGATATATCTTATTACTTGTAGTAACATTGAAGTATTATTAATATAAAATTTTACTTTATTAACAATGATATTTTATTCATGTCCTTGAAAGCAACCTGGACTTGCAGTTAGAGGACCAAACTTTATAACCTGATTCTGCCACATACTATCTGTGTCACCTTAGGGGAATTACTTATCCTTTCTGGGCATCAGTCCCCTCATGTAAAAATGAGACAATTTGATTCTTTTATTTCTACTGTCTATTGCTTTGGCTCTAAATCTATGGTCCTATGGCTATTATAGGATCCTAGAACAATTTCTGTTTCATGTCATTTGGAAAGCATAAAGTAATTTAAGGATCCTTTCTGCCCTTTACCCTAGATTGGGTAAGTGAAATTATAAGTTTGGTCTTACTATTGCACTGTTTATCTCTTCTGGATAAAATGCATGATTAGAACATATTTGTGATTAGCACATTCCAATGAATCTGTGTTCTTATTGATTGGGAAGATATTCCCCCCCCCCAACAGTGCAGACAAGTCACAGCCCATCTATTCCTACACTATCTTTTTGATTCTCTTGAACATGTCCTCACTTAAATTCACCACAGAGGAGCCACTCCACATGGCCAGAAGCTTTCCTCACCTTTCCCTAACTAAGATCCCCCTGTAGAACATTCTGGCTCTTTGCCTGATGTTCCTCATCCTCAACATGTGGATAGCCATCTTCCTGTTTTATAGTTCCATGATATCTTTTACTCTTGTTCTTACCAAGAATTCTTCATTTGTCTTATGCTACAGCCTGCTTACACTCGTTGTCCATTCTTCCATTGTCCTTTGTATAATACTTATTTTTAACTCTTCATAGTCTATAGTAGGGCTGTCCAACCTTGGGTTACCTTAGGGCTGCATTAAAATAAAATAATTACTTGATACACCCAGAATAAAAAATACAGTACACTAATAGAAAGTGGGGTAACGCATGTCATCAATACGACAGGTAAAGGAGCAAAGCACGAAAGCAAGCACAAAACAACAAAGCGACAACATCACAGTATAAAGGTAGGTGCATACTGACTGGTCTCCATTGTACAGATGGAATGCATCCCGCAGATCGATTGAAAATTCTGTGCAATATGTTCTGTCCGTAATACTGCTTAAAAACACCAAAGAAAATTAACATCAATGAGATTATTCATTAGTGATGGCATTAAAAAATCTAATAAACATTCCATGCAAACTATTGTTTTAGTTTTTTGCTCCTTAAAATTAAAACCCACAGGCAAGCCACATAAAGTGGCACTGCAGGCTGCGTGTGGCCTGCGGGCCATATTTTGGACAGCCCTGGACTATGGCAATCCATATTTCACTACTATATAGCAAGATTGTTATAATTTTCACATGAAAAAAGTGGGCCTTTACTTTCATGGGAAGCTAAGGAGCTTTGCAGTTTTCTGAAGACAGCCCAGTCTCTTGTTCAATTCTGGGCCTAACTTGTCAATATGTCTTGTCTGTGACAGATAAACCTACTGAAGGACGAGCTCTATATGTTGTCCATCCAGGTAAATATTATATATGAGCAGTGGCCGTCACTGGGTTTTTCGTATGTGGATAGTCAGGCCAAATGGCTGATTATAAATCTCTTTCAAGAGATTTTCCGGTGGTGTGGAGTCAGCGCAGTGCTGTCCACCAACAGGAGCGTATCTCCCCAATCTTTATGTAAACTCTGTACCGCGTCTCGCTCCTCACAGTAGCAGTCACTTTGACAAATATGTCTTCCAATGTTATGCTTCACTTGAGATTTATGATTAAAGAGTTTTTTAACAAGATTTTTTTCTTCTGTTCTTATATCTTTCCAGAAATCTTGAATGATTTCTAGTTGAGGGTAGAAGATGCTTGTTTGTGAACATTCTTTTAAGGCAGCACTTTGTTCCACCAAATCACGTGTATTTCTCATAATTAACAAATAGTAAGCACAGTGAGATGTTATTCTTGACATCTTTCAGTTAAGTGTGCAGTGATATAAAGATGTGATCCATTGTTAAATATCCCTTGTTAAAATCTTGTTCCCTACAAATACCTTCGTTGAGAATGCCCTTGATTCTCGTATAGCTGACTTTGCTGAAGATTTTGTGTAACTGGGGAAGTATTCATGTAGGTTGACAGTTGTTGACTTTCTCTCAGTTCTTTTGTGATAGTATGTCGCATTCTCAACTTAAATGTAATACTATGTGAATTCTTAATTTGTTGTTTGAATTTTTCAGTATATGGAACTTGCTATTTTTTAAAAGTCTTGTAACAGTTACTTAGTCAACAGTCAGTAAACATTTATTAAGCACCTACTATGTGCCAAACATTTTGCTAATCCCAGGGGCTACAAATGTAAAAAATAAGCAAAGATCTCAAAGTACCTGGCTCTGGGGCACGATGGAGAATTCCAGAGAATTCCAAAAGAAGGGTAGCTCAGAGGATGTGGGAGAAAAACTATTCTGAGCTGCCTCTTTAAATAGAAGCCCTGGAGTCAGTGGCGCTACCCTCTAGTTATTGTGTCCAATGAGAAGGCCAGAGGTTTTTGAAGAGATGTGAGCAACAGGCAGATTGAATCTTGTAACATAGTGAGATTTTCCAGTGATGATTTACTTGACTATTACTGATATTTTTATGTCATTCCTGTTTTCTTCCAGCTTTTCTATTTCCAAGGATCTGTGTTCTCATCCATATTGGTACTTTCTAATAGTGCAGATTACAACCAATGCACAACTTCTCAACCTGTGAGACTCCTGTCTTTTTTTATTTGTTTGTTTAGTATAGGACTCAGGTTCTTTTTGGTTTAGGAACTTTTTACACTAATCTTCCAATTATATGGTGAAGTTTTCATGAATTAAAAAAATAATTATCTAGAGTGAAAATCACTGTTGTCACTCAGATTACTGGAAGAATTTATGTGAAGAAAATTAGCTTTTAATTTAGTCTATATTATATTTGTAAACTATCTTTCTGTTTACTAGGCTGCTTTGCCCATATTTAAACCTGCTTTTTATCTTTTCTTATGCTTACCTTTTTCAACAAGTATTTGTTGACTATCATAACTTCAGCAATTTTATAATAAACATTGATTATTTTCATTATTATATTTCTAACTAGATTGCCTCTATATGAGAATAGTACATGGTTTTTTTTTTTAATTCGGGGCCATTAAAATAATTGAGGCAATATAACTTTGATTTAAAATTTTAATGTAAATTTTTATACCAAGAAACTTAATGTGCATCATAAATACTGTGTGATTATCATAAAGTTGAATATTATTTACTTGGTTTCAGTGTTTTATTCTTAAAAATAAAAACTCTTGAAGGTCTTGAATCTCTTTTCCAATTTTTGAAGTAAAGTTTTCCTGTTGCAATTAGGGATTATCATCCTTTGGCTTGAGCTAATTTCCATTGACTTATAAGTAGATTACTCCTCCCTTCTCCATTTCTTGAATGATAGCTAAATATACAAGTTCCTTCTTTAGACACTTTTTAAAGGAGTCAGTCAAAACATAATACTCACCCTCGTACACTAGAAGAAAAGTCACTGGCATACCACTCTTAAAAGGTCCCTACCCTCAATAAGTAATATTGAAAGTGACCCATTGCTTTACGCATATGTTTTAGATAGTAATTAGGTTGTTACAAAATGAAATCAATCTTTTCAGATTTGATTAGAATTAATTAGATTAAAATAGGAAATTCATTATATTTTGTATCACAATGTTTATGCTTTCAAGTTAGAATAAAAATTTTCTTAATGTGATATAATTCAGTAAACTATTTTGTTGTGATTTTTTGTTTGTGATTGTTTATACATTACTATTATAGACTTTTTAATGCCAACAAAAGGAATTGTTTATGCTCTAAATCAGGGTGGTCCAAAATGCAACCCACAGGGCCCACCTACAAGCATAGAAATTTACATAAATGCTTTAGTAAATGAAGCTGAGTTACCCCAGAGCTCTCACTAAAATGGCAAATCAAAATATATTGTCTGTTGTTTCAAAAAAAAAAACCTAAGGTTGGACAGCCCTGCTCAAAATCACTATTGATTAGAGAAATGTAAATCAAAACAATTCTTAGGTACCACATCTCTCCTGTCAGATTGGCTAACATGACAAAACAGGAAAATTATAAATTTTGGAGAAGATGTGGGAAAATTCGGAACACTGTTGCATTATTGGTGGAGTTGTGAACTGATCCAACCATTCTGGAGAGCAGTTTGGAACTAGGCCCAAAGGGCTATAAAAATGTGCATACCCTTTGACCCAGCAATACCACTTCTAGGGCTGTATCCCAAAGAGATCATGAAATGGGAAAAGGACCAGTATGTACAAAAATATTTATAGAAGCTCTTTTTGTTGTGGCAAAGAATTGGAAGTCAAGGGGATGCCCATCAATTGGGGAATGGCTAAACAAATTGTGATATATGAATGTAATGGAATACTATGCTATAAGAAATGAGGAGCAGACAGACTTTGTTATAACCTGGAAAGACTTATATGAACTGATGCTGAGTGAGGGGAGCAGAACCAGGAAAACATTATACACAATTATAGCCACACCATATCTGTGATGACTAACTTTGATAGAATTGGCTCCACTCAGCAATACAAGGTTCTAAGACAGCTCCAAAAGACTCATGATGGAAAAAGCTATCCACATCCAGAGAAAAATACAGAGTCTGAATGCAGATTGAAGCAAACTATTTGCTTTCTCTTTTTTCCTTTTTTTTGTTCTTTTTTTGATTTTGTTTATTCTTTCTCATGGTTCATTCTGTTAGTTATAATTCTTCTTTACAACTTGAGTATTGTGAAAATAAGTTTAATGTGAAGGTATATGTAGAACCTATTTCTGATTACATACCATCTTGGGGCAGGGGGTGGGATTTGAAGCTCAAAAACTTGTGGAACTGTGTGTTGTAAACTAAAAAATTTTTAAAAATTATTAAAAAAAAAAAAGAATTGTTTAGATTGAGCAACCAAGATTTTGTTATATGCGTTATCAAAGTAAAATTGTTCTACCTTCATGCTGTAGTTTAAAAAAAAATACAAACCTCCAAAAAAAATTTTTGTAAATTGAATGTGAAAACCAAATATTATTAGTAACATGAGTAATAATTGAGAAAATTATTTCAATCTATTACAATTTAAATTTTTCATGTGAATCTTAAACTGTTGTACTGTGCTACTACATATGGTATTAGTTTTGTTCTCTCTAAAGTTTCAGTTATGCTTGTTTTAATTTTGCTTCATTTTTTTAGGCCATAAAACCTCTTGGTTTCTTGTAGGGTTTTTTTCTAATGTACAATAGAAGACTGTGCAGTGTTCCATTCAGTATAAACTTTGCCTAGCCTGCAGAAGTAATTTTCTCCTTTTTATGCATGTCTGAGCAGCAGTGATCTGGCAGGGGAAGAGCTCATTCTGCAGATCTTTATGCCTGATTCATCAAGCAGTTTAAATTATAAATTTTAGTGGGTGAGTAATAACTTCATCCCACAACTTACAGAGCTTCAGAACCAGGACAAATATAACCTAATTTTAGATTACCAAAAAGAAACTGTTTTATCTTTCTTAAATATGGACTTTATTCTGTCACATTATCGGTTTTTCCCTTTCTTTTTTTCCTTTTCTTCAGACTTGATGTTTTCCTACCTTTTGTTTGAAATGTCCAGCCACTTAAAATGACTTTCTGACATGGATTCTATGTTTAATTTCTTGTGAGCATCTTCCATTTTATGTTTTCTCCTTTACCAACATCCATACCTCATTTCTAATGTTATTGAGAAACATTGTCACACTTCATCTGGGATTGAAAGGAACTTAGACTTGGAATTAGGAAGAGAATGGCAAGAAATATCTGTATTGCAGTTTTCAGCAATTAAAGCCTTTAATGCTCAGTTCTTTAGCACTTGAAAATAATTAGGTTTTAAAAACTAATTCAGTGCCCTTATATGCTAAGCCCCTTCATTATGAGTTCTTTTCACATGTTTTCTGTATTGTAGATTTTCATTTGGGATACCCAAAGGGTTTCTGAAATTTCCTGAGCTTTTCAAGGTAGAGATTTAGGATGTTGTGGGTGGCATTCATAAGTGAACACTTTTGGTATTTTCACTAGTATTCCTTTTTTGCTGGCTCTGCTAGCTACACATTTAATATGTATATCAAATATCGGAAGATCTATTCTCAGACATTATACTTCAACAGTAAGCAGCCTCCCTAAGTCTTCAAGAGTTGTACAGTGGAAAGAGAATCAAATTTAGAGTCAATGTACTGACATTAAAATCCTTGCCCTGTTAGGGCATATTGCTTCTTTTTCCTTATGAAAGTAACTTTATCAATTTCCTCATATGAAAAATCAGGTGCTTGGACTAAGATACCTTCTAGCTCTACGCCACATCACCTCTTATGAAATAATATATTAAACCATAAATACAACTTCTTAGTGATGATAGATCTCATTTTAGAGCCTTTGCTTGACTTGGACTTGATGTATTAAGTGCAGTGCTATAAATACTAGAAACCAAAGAGTTCTTGAACTATAGAGAACCCCTCTTTAAATTGGACTGCACTAGATCTACACAACACTGACAAACAACTTTGGCAAACATACATCTGTCTCTCCCTTTTCTATGTTATTAGTTATCAGACTGGTGTCAGTCTGCGTTGTCTCTATTGTATCTTTCTAAGAATCTTGTATAATTTTGACATACTCGTGACTGTCACCTTCATAGAGCTAATGAATCAGATGCAGCAAAAAGCAATAACTTTCCATCAGTTTTATAATATTCAGGATGTGGTCTGCTGTGGAATATCACTTCTACTAATACGAAAGTCTACTTTTCCCATTCAGTGTCCTTAGCAGGGATGCTCTCGGTGTGCCTACATTATTCTCATAGAAATTCTGTATAGATGAGAAGGCAGACATAGTTCAGTAGTCACTGATGTGATTCCCATTGCCTTTTTAGTGATTATGTGAGTCTTTTCCATGCTCCCACTGTGTCTACTTACTCATGTACCTCGAGAACCCATTTTTTCAGTATCATGAATGTTGTGTCACATCTTAGGTCAACCCCCTCAGTGACATAGCATCCAGGCCCATAGCTTTTCTTATCTTTGTTTTCTCTAGTGCCATTTCTTCTTTCAGTGTTCCTGGGGAGTGGAATGTAAGAGTCCAGATATGGTGGCCCTGCTCTGCTTTGGAGGGGAAAAGAATTTATTATAAATACATTTGCATAACTTTTTTGATTTTTCATCTAAGTTTTTTCTGCCATCTAGTTCCATCCTTAAGCCTCATTAGTCCGACTCTTAGTTGAGTCCCTAATCAATCTTACCTTCAACTTATTTTCCCACCATTGCTTCTCTTTGTTTTATTAGGTATTAATATTAATAACAATTCTTAATGCAAGTTTGTGTTTTAAATTGTTATGACCATTGACTGCCATATGTCTCAGTTTGGTAGAACAATTAAATGTTTGTTATGACAGATAATTTCTAAGTTCCTTCAGTCTCTTGGTTTTATATCAATTAAATTTTATGTGAAATTTATAATTATTGTTGATATTTCTTCTATCTATTTCTCTATTCATCAAATATCTTTTTAAAAACAGGTCAGGTTGGAGTTGTTTTAATTGCAAACCATCTATTGTCATTTTCATACTTACAGTTTTGCATCAATTTTGATCTTTGTTCTAACAATCAGTAACACATTGTTTTCTGCCTGCCAAAATGAAACTAACTTTATTTTATTCTTTGTTATATCATTTGGTGCTTACTCTATCCAATACCTCCTGATTCTTTTCTTGGAGAAATTATTCCTGATGTGTAAAACTTGTATGTCCCTCTCATTCCTTGCCCATACCATATTTTCATAACTGTTTTATACGTGCTTTTTTTTTAGTCTCACTATCATTTCTCAACGTCTCCTTGTTCCCTCACCCAAAAGTCACCCTTCCTTCTAACAAAATATACTCATATTAAGCAAATAAGCAAAACAAATTGACAGTGTTACCACAACTTAAAATCTGTTCCTCGTCTCATCCCTGTAGTTCTCTACCTGCCTGACAAGGAGATCAGTATGCTTTACCATTAGTCTTCTGACAACACAAATGGGGGTGGGGGGTGGGGAGGGAGCCAAGATGGTGGCTGGAAACCAGGCACTAGAATGAGCTCCCTGCCAAGTTCTTCCAAAAACCTATAAAAAATGGCTCTGAACCAAGTCTAGAACTACAGAACCCACAAAACAGCAGAGGGAAGCAAGATACTAGCCCAGGACAGCCTGGATGGTCTCTTGGTAAGGTCTATCCCTCACGGAGCTGGGAGCGGAGGGGAGCGGAGCTGAGCAGAGCAGAGCCCAGTGTGGGCGGCGGGGACCAACCAGACCAGGAGCTGGGCAGAGTGTGCCCTAGCACCCTGAATCAGTGAGCTGTGGCAGTTACCAGACTTCTCAACCCACAAACACCAAAGACAACAGAGAAGGTTAGTGGGAAAAGCTGCTGGGGACAGGGAATTTGCAGTTCGGCCACCGCCCCAGGGGCAGCAGAGGTGGGGCAGCTACAGAACTACAGCTGTAGTTGCTTCTGGCCCCAGGCCCACCTGGTGGGAGGAATTAAGAGGCAGATCGGAGCAGGAGTACAGAGCCTGCTGAAGATCTAAGTCCAGTCCTGGTTGGGGGTTCTTGGGGAAGGAGGAGTGCTGGTGTGGCACAGCTGGCGCATCCCCCCAAGAGTGGAACATAG
>JAQQSZ010005180.1:0-13939 GCA_028646595.1 Phalanger gymnotis
ATTTTGACTTTATTTTGGTGTATGGCATAAGATATTGGTCAGTTTTCAAGTGGCAAGTCATAAGTGTGTATACACATACACACGTGCATGCTTCTACATGTATTGATACACATATAAATGTAAACCTGTACAGTACACATACATATATATTTATGTACATATATGTATTTACATGTGTGTCTACGTGTGTGTGTAATATTACAATAAAATCTGCCTTCATTAAAGGCCAGCTGTGTGCAGAAACTGTGGTAAACCATTAGAGCTGTGTTCAGTTGTATCTGACTCTGTGACCCCATTTGGGTTTGTTTGACTGTTTGTGTTTTGGTAAACATACTGGAGTTTTTTGCCATTCTCGTTTACAGTTCATTCTACAGATGAGAAAACTAAGGTACGCCAGGTCAAGTGACTTGCCTGGGATCACAAGATTAGTAAGTACCTGAGGTCCCATTTGAACTCAGGGAGATGAGTCTTCTTGCTCCAGAACCCAGAATTCTATCCATTGTGCCACCTAGCTGCCAAAGTACTAAAGTAGTATAAACATAATCTCAGGCTATTTAGCCTGGAAAAGAGAGAACTTAGTGAAGACGGGAGGATGGCTGTTGAGAGCAAGAAACATGACATCTCTGTTTCACAAGGTGGTAGATTTAGGATGGCTGGAAGAAAAAAAAAGATTTTGGAGCAATTAGAAAATTCCAGAGTGTATCAGGCTTCCCAGGAGGGAGGGAATTTCCCCCTTATTGGAGGTCTTAAATAACAAGCAGGATAGCCACCTGTCAGCAATGCAATTGATGGAATTCCTATTCAGGTACAGATCTGCCTGGACCACCTATGGGGTCCCTTTTAACTCTGTTTCTGTCATCATGTTGCTACTGAAATAGTCCAAAGAGGCCAATGCTCTTAGAATAACTGGTTATCTACCTTTTATAAATGGATTTTTCTTTCTAAATCGTTTTGAAAGGAAAAAAAAAGTTTTGGCACAGATTAAACAGCAACAAATCAAGCTTCACTTTTTTCTTTGTCTGATTCATATCATTAGGTTATCACAAGCCATGAGATGATATACAGCATCACAGGTGGTGTAATCCATTATAGCTGGTGGTATGTTGGGACTACAAAAATGAAGAATCTGTTCATTTGCTCATGTTGGCCACCTGCTATCATGTTAGGGTTCATAACCCCAAACAGAAAACATTTACTATAATTTTCAGGATGAAGGAGAATGATCATGCTTTGAAATTCTTTATAAATTAGAACTTAGGTTTGAATTGAAGGTAGAAATCTAGTCTAAGGAATAAAAACTATAGTTTGAAGAGAACTAAATGAAGGAGTTGGGCCCTAATAATATTTGCTTGAATCTAGGAGCTGAAATAAAAAGAATTAGTGCCAAATTATTACAAAGCTCTTTGAGCTTTTGCCAAGTTCTTCACATACACAATCTCAACTGTTCTTTACAATGACTCTATTAGGAAGACTTTAACAAGTATTAATATTACCTCTGCAAAGATGAGGAAAGTGAGCATCTGTAAAGCAAATCACTTGCCACTTCAATTATCTCTTAAGTTGGAGAGATGAGATTTAAGCCCAGTTTACTCCTGACACTAAGTCTGTTGGTCTCATAATTACAAAATTCTATCTGAGAAAAAATTAAAAATAATGATTACTGATACTTATGTGCATTGTAGTTTACAAAGTTACAAAGTATATATATATATATATATATATATATATATATATATATATATATATATATATATATACACTTGAGTATTACGACAACCTTCTGAGATAGATGCTGTAATTTTCCCTATTTTACAGCTGAAGAAATGGAACACAGAAGGTTTGAAATGATTTATCCATGATCACATGGTGAGTTGAGAGGCAGAGGTGGGATACAAATCCAAGTTTCCATTCTAGCACCATTTTCACCACCACACCCTGCTTTAGGTAGGACCATTGGCAGGTTCTTATCAGTATTTGTTTGTATCCAGGAGAGTAAACTAGTTACTCAGGGAGTGGTGTAAATGCCCTATGGCCAGTATATGATACATAACTATGAATTTGCTTGACAGTGTTTTAAAGCACTCCCAAAGTGTGTGAAATACCTTGTCTTTTTCAAAAATGTATTCATTCATTTTTAGTTTTCAACATTCATTTTTATAACATTATGAGTTCCAAATTTTCCCCCTCCCTCCCATCGACCCTCTCCAAGATGGCATGCAATCTGATATAAGCTATACATGTACTGTCAGCTTAAACATAATTCCACATTAGTGATGTTGTGAAAGAACAAGAACAAAAGGGAAAAACTACAAGAAATAAAAAAAGAAAAAATAGGATGCTTCAATCTACATTCAGACTCTTTAGTTCTTTCTCTGAATTTGGATAACATTTTCAATCATGAATCTGTTGGAATTGTCTTAAATCGTGGTATTTCTGAAAAGAGCTAGGTCTATCAAAGTTCGTTATCACACAATGTTGCTGTTTCAACCTACAGTGTCTTCCTGGTTCTGCTCACTTCACTCAGCATCAGTTCACCTAAGTCTTTCTAGGTTTTTCTGAAATCTGCCAGCTCATAATTTCTTATGGAGCAATAGTATTCTGTTGTACAGCCATTCCCCAATTGATGGGCATACCTTCAATTTCCAATTCTTGGCCTCCACAAAAATAGCTGCTATAAATATTTTGCACATGTAGGTCCTTTTCCCTTTTTGTAAATGATCTCTTTTGGATACAGACATTAGAGAGCTATTGCTGGATCAAGGGGTATGCAGAGTTTTACAGCCCTTTGGGTATAGATCCAAATTGCTCTCTAGAATAGTTGGATCAGTTCACAATTCCACCAACAATGCATTAGTGTTCCATTTTTTTCCTACATCTTCTCCAACATTTACATTCCTTTTTTGTCATATTAACCAACCTGATAGGTGTGAAGTGGTACCACAGAGTTGTTTTAATTTGCATTTCTTTAATCAATGTTGATTTAGAGTATTTTTTTCATATTACTGTAGGTAGCTTTAATTTCTTCATCTGAAAACTGCCTATTCATATCCTTTGACCATTTATCAATTGGGGAATGACTTGTATTCTTATTAATTTGTCTCAGTTTTCTAAATAGTTTAGAAATGAGGCCTTTTTCAGAGGCACTGGCAATAAAAATTATTTCCCAGCTTCCTTCTTTCCTTCTAATCTTGATTGCATTGGCTTTGCTTATGCAAAACCTTTTTAATTTAATACAATTAAAATTTACCATTTTGTATTTCATAGTGTTCTCTGTCTCTTTTTTGATCATAAATTCTTCCCTTCTCCGTAGACTTGATAGGTAAACTATTCCTTGCTTTCCTAATTTCCTTATAGTATCACCATTTACGTCTTTAGATTTGGACATAGATAGCCTTATCTTGGCATATGGTGTGAGATGTTGGTCTGTGTTTAGATTTTGCCATACTATTTTCTAGTTTTCTCAGCAGTTTTGTCAAATAGTGAGTTTTCATCCCAAAAGCTGGAGTTTTTGGTAGTATATTACTTTAGTCAACAGTAGATTACTTCAGTCATTGAATACTGTGCACTGTGTAAATAATCTATTCCATTGATCTACCATTATTTCTTAGCCAGTACCAAATGATTTTGATGATTGCTGCTTTATAATAAAGAATATAATAGAAAATAATCTATATATACTATAGATCTGATATGGCTAGGTGACCTTCCCTTTCATTTCTTTTCATTAACCTCCTATTCTAGACCTTTTTTGTTCTTCCAGATGAATTTTGTTATAATTTTTTTCTAGCTCTACAAATTAATTTTGAGTACTTTGATTGTATGGCACTGAATAAGTAAATTAATTTAGGTAGCATTGTTATTTTTATGTTAGTTTGGTCTATCCATGAGCAACTGGTATTTTTACTATTATTTAGATGTGACTTTATTTTTGTGAAAAGTGTTTTATAATTCTGTTCATATAGTTCCTGAGTTTGTCTTGGCAGGTAGACTCTCAAATATTTTATATTGTCTATAGTTACTTTAAGTGAAATTTATCTTTCTATCTCTTGCTGCTGGACTTTGTTAGTAATATATAGAAATGCTAATGACTTAGGTGGGTTTATTTTATATCCTGCAATTTTGCTAAAATTGCTAATTATTTCAAGTAGTTTAGTTGATTCTTAAGGTTCTCTAAGTATACCTTCATATCATCTGCAAAGAGTGATAGCTCTATTTCTTTATCACCTATTCCAATTCCTTTAATTTTTCTTCTTTTATTGCTAAAGCTAACATTGCTAGTACAATATTGAATGGCAGTGATGATACTGAACATTCTTGTTTCACCCTGATCTTATTGGAAATACTTCTAGCTTATCCTCCTTACATATAATACCTGTTGATGGTTTTAGATAGATGCTACTTATCATTTTAAGGGAGCCTATTTATTCCTATTCTCTCTAGTGTTTTAATAAGAATGGGTGATGAATTTTATCAAAAGCTTTTCTGCATCTATTGAGATAATCACATGATTTGTGTTAATTTTGTTATTGATGTGGTCAATTTAAAGACCCTGGCTTGATGCCTCTAACTATGCCAGCCTCCAGAGAGAATAAAATTCAATAATGTTTCATATTTTCAAAGCAACTTGCTCAGGAAATACTTAGAAAACCATATCCATTCTTAGAACAGCAGCTGGCATTACCTTATTGCCCTATCACATAGATAGGAAACCATTTTGTGAAACTAAATACTTGTCCACAGATACTCAGAATGAAACAAGAGGAGAACGATCCTATCTCCAAAACCTCTGCTGAGTTTACAAAGGGTATTCATTCACTTTCAGTAGACACTGTCACTGAAATTCCATCCTTCCAAACTTTTTGATTATTTAAGAAAGTTGCCTAATTCTAGATAGACTGGAAAAGAGAATAACTTAAGTTTTGTTTTCTTATCTACTTTCTACTGTACCAAATATTCAAATGCCAATGAAATTTTAATTTGGCACACATGTTTTATTAAAGTCATTATAATCATGCTTTATTAAATATTTCTCAAAAGGAAGTCAACTACAACTGTTAGCTTCTTGTTATTAGGACACATATGTCTAGTATACATTAATTTCAGAGTCCTTTAGGGGACATGCTTATTATTAATACAATAAAGAACAGATGAGAAAGCATATGGTTTGTTAAATCATGTTTATAGTAATTAGATTAGATCACATTTAAATAAGGGGTCAGTAGTATATAATTGTGAGTCTCTGATTGAACACTACTTAATGTCAAAAGGTCAGTGGCACTACTACCAATCTAAGCATAGAAAAAATGTCACATAAAATAAACAAATTTAATTATGAAGATGTTAAAATTAATCACATAAAACAAAATACCAAGTGAGGGGGAGAAAAGGAGAACATATTTCAAAAATATACTTAGTGTCTTTATGAAATGGTTACCAGATGGTCTGCCTTTACAAAAACATAATGCACATAAAAGAAATGCTCACAGTGTAAAATTCATGTACAATATGTGGACAAAAGCTTTTTTAAAAAGTGCTTTTAGAAGAAATATTGCAGCAAGGGGCAGGAAGAAGTAGTGTGAGGGGGCTATTGACACATCTTTTGGGTTTCCTTTAAAACTTACCCACTCACTATATTGTTTTGACTATATTTATTATACCTCTTTAAATCCTAATTGTCTTCAATGGGCTGTGATGAAAGAGAATTAAGATTTGTTCTGTTTAGCTCTTGAGGTGAGAACCAGGAGTAATGGGTAGAATTGAACACGGGCAAGTTTTAGCTGGTGTTGGGGAAATTTCTTAGTAATTAGAGCTGTTCAAAAATGGAATGGGTTGCCCCAGGAAGTACTAAATTCCTCCTCATTTGAGTCTATCATCAGAGACTGGGTGACCAGTTATTAAGGGATGTGATAGTGTAGAATTACTTTCCCGTATAAGTTAGACTAGAGAGTTGGTGAGATAACTTCCTATTTTGAAATTCTGGTTTAATTCAGTTTAATGAACAAGTATTTGTTTAGGGTCTCTTATGCTCATAAAAGTTATCTGGAAACTGGTCTAATATCATAGGTGCCAAAACTATGTTACAGGCATATATACTGTTCAAGTATGTCCCTTGTATCACTCTCTAGATTATAGTTACTGTATGACTTTAGGTCAATGGACCATGAGAAAGTACTGGCTTTATTTTAACAAATGGAATAGAGACTCATCAAATATATAGTTCCACATGCTAGGAAAAATAAATTATTAAATATGAAAGACCATGTAACATATAATAAAATAACAAGCTATTGATCAAGTCACACCTTAAACCAGAGTTGTACCTAGAGAGATGTGACTGGGTCATTGCACTAGGGTATGCATATCCATGGATTGTTTTTCTTTTTCTTTTCTTGTCTTTTCTTTTTTTCTTTCTTTCCTTTTTCAGTATGATGATGCTGAAGCATAGAAGTTCTCTGCTATATTCCTTGTGAGAACTCACTTCCTTTTCCCCAGCATCCTAATATTATGACAACTATCTTCCAGACACTCACCTTCCTTATGATAGCTTCATGTCTGCTTCCTTCCACCTCACCTTGTCACTTCCTCGCATGGATCAGGGACTTAAACATGAGGCCTGTTCTGTGCCACAGTGCAGCTTATCTGGAAGATGGGTGGCTGGCAATCTCAGAGTTGTTTCACCCAGTTATGGTAAACTGCTTTGGGCATATATGTTATTTCTTTTATGAAGGTTTCCATGGACATTCTTTCTATTCACAGAAAGCACTCTTTCAACCTGTCTTTTTCCAAAGAGTACAGACTCAGTTTCTTTCCCACATTTGGGCCTAATATCATAAAGTTGTCTTTATTCCACTGCATCTAAATTTGTTCTAAGTATCTGAATAGCTAATTTTGGCTATGTTCATAAACATCTTTTTTTGATAACTATTTTAAAATTTTAATATGCTTGTTTTCACTTTTGCAAGAGATTATCAAAGGCATCAAAGTATCAACTGTGTAAAACTAAATTGGAATTGAAAAAAAAAGTATAAGATGTGGCCCCTGACTTCATAAAACTATCCATCTTGTATTAGCTATCTTTCTCACTGTGGGTTCATTATATATTTAAATGAACTATTACATATAATTAGTAAAAGAGGTCTAAATTTACTTTTCATAACTTAATATTTTATTTTTCCCTATACACATAAAAAACATTTTTACATTCATTTTGCTAAAATGTTGTGTTCCAATTCTCTCACTCTCTACCTCCCCTGCATGCTCATTGAAAATAAAAGCAATTCGAAATGTTATACATGTGCAGTCGTTCAAAACATATTTCTATATAACTCATTATTTTAAAAAACAGTAAAAAAAAACCAAGAAAAATAAAGTAAAAAAAAAATTATGTTTCAACCTGCATTCAGACTCCCTCAGTTCTTTCTCTGGAAATGGAGAATGTTTGTCATCCTAAGTCCTTTGAAATTACTTTGGATCATTGTTTTTACAGGAAAACTACGTGATTCACTGTTCACCATCATACAATATTGCTGTTACTGTGTTCAACATTCTTCTGGTTCTGCTAACTTTGCTTTGCATCAGTTCATGTAAACCTTTACAGGTTTTTTTTTTTCTGAGAGTATCTTGCTTGTTATTTCTTATAATACAATAGTATTCTATCACAATCATATACCACAATTTGTTCAACCAATCCTCAGTTGATGGACATCCCCTCAATTACCAAATATTTGCCACAGTACAAAAAATAACTGCTATAAATATTTTTGAATGTATAGACCTTTTTCCTTTTTTAAAACTTCTTTGGAATATAGACCTGGTAGTGGTATTTCTGGGTCAAAGTGTATACATGGTTTTATAGGCCTTTGGACACAGTTCTAAATGGCTCTATGGAATGGTTGAATAAGTTTACAACTATGACAACAATACATTAGTGTCTCAATTTTCCCACATCCCTGCCAACATTAGCCATTTTCCTTTTCCATCATATTAGTCAATCTGATCAGTGTGACATGGTCAGAGTTGTTTTAATTTGCATTTCTCTAATCAATAGTGGTTTAGAGGGGAGCCAAGATTGTAGAGTGGCCAGTAAATCATCATAACTCTTCCATATTCACCTCCAGATAGCCATAAAATGCTGCCCCAAAACAAATCCTAAAACAGCAAAACCAGCAAAAAGATGGGGTGAAGCAATCTTTTGGCCCAAGAAACTTGGAAAATTGGCAAGATAGGTCTATCTCACTAGGGTAAAAAGGGAGTGCAGTCCAGGACAGGAAACATTCCAGCAAGCCAGCAACAAGCCCCACCTCAGTAAAGCAGTGGTAGATCCTGAGTCCCAGTGTGTTGGAGCAGGCGAACACCGACACCAGGACACCCCATCTACCTCAACATGGTCACAAAACCAGGCAGACTCCAGCTCTGAGATCCACCCCATGTTTCAGCCTAGCCCCAGGCAAACAGGCACCTTCCAGTAGCCAGACCTCCACGTACTTCACTGTATGCCCAGGGAAACACAGAATCACCTCACTAGCTTCAGCACACTCCAGATACTAGTGCTAGGACCCAGGCTCAGCACCAGGTAAGCTGCAAGACCCCTACAGCCTCCAGTAATGCAAAACACCTCCCAACTCACCCCCTCAGTACAACACCAGAAATGAGCGTCCCCTGTGGGCCTTACAGTAACATCAATGCAGCATCAGGTAAACATCTAGGGCCCACAGTCCCTGGCACCAGAAGCCTGAGATGGTACACTCTTCTACTCCAGAAGCAGTGTTCAAATCTAAAAGAATGGAAAAAAGCCAAAGATGATGAGCAAAAACAAAAACAAATAATCTGACTACAGAAAGTTATTAGGGTGACAGAGAAGATAAAGACACAAACTCAGAAGAGGACAATAATGTCAAAACACCCACGGATTAAACACCAAAGAAAAATGGAGAGTAGTCTCAAGTCCAAAGGGATCTCATGGAAGAGCAAAAAAGTGAGCTTGAAAATCAGAGAGGTAGAAGAAGAATTCAGAAAAGAAATGAGAGTGATGCAAGAGAATTATGGGGGGAAAACAGTCAACAGCTTGGAAAAAGAAAATTATTGCTTAAAAAGTATAATTGTCCAAAGAGAAAAGAAAGTGCAAAATGTAATTAAGGAAGACAATTCCTTAAAATTTAGAACTGGGCAAGTGGAAGCTGATGAATCTATGACACATCAAGAATCAATCAAACAAATTCAAAAGAATGAAAAAAAATACAAGAAAATGTAAAACACCACATAGGAGAAACAACTGGCCTGGAAAATATATCCAGCAGAGAAAATGTCAGGATCATTGGAATACCTGAAATCCATAATCAAAAGAAAGACCTGGACAGTTATTTTTCAAGAAATTTTCAAGGAAAATTTCTCTGATGTCCTGGAACAGAGAGCAAAATAGTCATTGAAAGAATCCACCAAGTACCTCCAGAAAGAGATCTCAAAATAAAAACACCAAAGAACAGTAAAGCCAAATTTTAGAGTTATCAAGTCAAGTTTAAAATAATGTAAGTGGCCAAAAAGAAACAATTCAAACATCAGGGAGCCACAATCGGGATTACAAAGCACTTAGCAGCTGTAACATAAAAGATCGGAGGCCATGGAACATGATATTTAAGAAGGCAAGCAAGCTAGGAGTACAACCAAGAATCACATATCCAGCAAAATTAAGCACAATACATCAAGGGAAAAATTGTCATTCAATGAAATAGAAGGATTTTAAGTTTTCTTAAGGAAAAGACCAGAATTAAAACAAAAATTTGCCAATATCAAGATCTAAGAGAAGCATAAACAGGTGAAAAAAGGGAAAAGAAAACATAAGGAATTCAATACAGCTAAACTGCTTACATCCCTACATGGCAAGATGATATTTGTAATTTTTTAAGCATAAATGATTTTATTTTAATAGTTGTAGTTTAACAAAATAACACTAGTTGTTTTTCATAGCTTAAAATTGGCAAGTTGTCAGGGTCCCATAACACTAAGTGCCGTGGTTTCATAACCTCTGACACTACCATGTTTATTTTATTTATTTTTATTAATTTATTTATTTTTGGTTTTCACCATTTGCTTCCATAACATTTTGAGTTTTTAATTTTTTCCCCCTCCCTCTCCTCCCCTTCCCAAGACAGTGCGTAAACTGATATGACCTCTATTTATTCATTCATATTAAACATATGCTCACATTAGTCATGATCTAAAGAAGATTTAGAATAGAAGGAACCATGAGAAAGAAAAAACAAAACAATACAACAAAAGGAAAGAAGAGCAAATAGTATGCTTCCATTTACATTCAGACTCCAAAGTTCTTTTGCTGGATGTGGATATGATTTTCCATCATTAGTTTTTTGGAGTTTTCTTAGATCCCTGCATTCCTGAGAAGAGCTAAGTCTATCAAAGTCAGTCATCACATAATGTGGCTGTTACTGTGTACATTGTTCTCCTCATTTCACTCAGCATCAGTTCATATAAATCTTTCCAAGTCTTCCAGGTTTTTTCCTTAAATTTGCCTGGCCATCATTTCTTATAGCACAATACTATTCCATTACATTCGTATACCACAACTTGTTCATCCTTTCCCCAACTGATGGGCATCCACTCAATTTCCAATTCTTTGTCACAACGAAAAGAACTGCCATAAATATTTTAGTACATGTGGGTCCTTTTCCTGTTTTTATAATCTCTGTGGAATACAGCCATAGAAGCAGTATTGCTAGGTCAAAGGATATGCATATTTTTATAGTCCTTTGGGCATAGTTCCAAATTGCTCTCCAGAATGGTTGAATCAGTTCACAACTACACCAACAAATCATTTATGTTCCAATTTTCCCAAATCTTCTCCAACATTTATCGGTTTCCTATTTTGCCATGTTAGCCAATCTGAGAGATGTTATGTGGTACCTCAGAGCCATTTTGACTTGCATTTCTCTAGTCAATAATGATTTAGAGCATTTTTTCATATGACTACAAATAGCTTTATTTTTTTCCTCTGAAAGCTACCTGTTCATATCCTTTGACCATTTATCAATTGGGGAATGACTTGTATTCTTATAGATTTGACTCCGTTCTCTTTATATTTTAGAAAGGAGACCTTTGTCAGAGACACTGGCTGTAAAAATTGTTTCCCAGCTTTCTGCTTCCTTTCTATAACAACAAAGTTGCTTGTAGCTGCTGTGGCTGTGTAAGACCAATAACACCAGCATACAGGAGGGCTGCTAGTGCAGTTTCTTTGATCTGCTTTTCTAAGGAAAGCAACTTTAAGGGGTTAGCAATCTCACTTTAATTAAACATTTACTTAGTTCATAAGGAAAAGCCAGCACCCTGAACTTCAGAGAGAATAAAAACAGAAATTACAAGCAGAAATTATATAAACAGAGCAAATAAACATTCACCAGTGGACAGCCTTCTAAACATCTAACTATAGCAATAGATACAGTTACCAGAGAGAGACACATCAACATCTGGGTTTTCAAAGCCAGGGGCCTCCATGAAGGCTACTCAGAATCGCCTCTGGTCAAATCACATGACACTCTTCCAGTGAGTGAGAGCCCCAAAACAAAATGCCAGACTCAGATCATATATACCCTTCTCAGGACCCTGGGGCACTTGATTAATCCCTGG
Source organism: Phalanger gymnotis (assembly GCA_028646595.1). Taxonomy (NCBI): domain Eukaryota; kingdom Metazoa; phylum Chordata; class Mammalia; order Diprotodontia; family Phalangeridae; genus Phalanger; species Phalanger gymnotis. Next base: position 11,638 of record JAQQSZ010005180.1, read on the forward strand.
GTGCTAAGAAGCACTCAAACAAAGAACAGCAAAAATGTCCCAATTTGCATGCCATTACATTTGAAAGGCTAGACTCCTCAAAATTGCCTTAGCAATCCAAAAGATAGAAGAGTAAGAAAAAAAGACCCATCCTGACTACCATTATACTTTCTAACCTTGGTGGCATTGGCTTCATTTGTGCAAAAAAATTTCAATTTAATTTAATCAAAACCAACCATTTTGCATTTCATAATGTTCTCTATTTCTTGTTTGATGGATACTTGTAATTCTTAAAAATTGTATCACTAATAGTACAGTTATCTTTCCACTGCTTTTTGTTGGATGTTGTTTTTATTGAATTATGATCTGAAAAGGGTACATATAATATTTCTGCTTTTCTACATTTCATTTTGAGGTTTTTATGCCCTAATACATGGTCCATTTTTGTGTGGGATCCATGTGCTTCTGAGACAAAGATATATACCTTTCTGTACTCCTTCACTTTTCCCCAGAGGTCTGTCATATCTAACATTTCTAATATTCTATTTACCTCCTTAGTTTCTTTCTTGTTTATTTTTTGTTCGATTTATTGAGTTCTGAGAGGAGACTGTTGAGCTGTCCCACAAGTATGGTTTTGCTCTCTATTTCCTATAACTCATTTAACTTCTTTAAGAATTTAGATGCTATACTACTTCATGCATATATTTTGATATCAGTTCATTCTGTATGGTACCTTTTAGCAAGATTTACTTTTCTTCCTTATCTCCTTTAATTAGATCTATTTTTGCTTTTACTTTGTCTGAGATCAGGATTTCTACTCCTCCTTTATTTGTTTTTTTTTTTTGTTTTTACTTTAGCTGAAGTAAAATAGATTCTGCTCCAGCCCTTTACCTTTATTCTGTTTGTATTTCAATGCTTCAAGTGTGATTCTTGCAAACAACACATTGTGGGAGTTGGAGCAAAGATGGCTGCATGAAAACAGGGACTCAATTGAGCTCTCCCCCAAATCCCTCCTAACACCTGTAAAAATGACTCCAAACAAATTCTAGAGCTACAGAACCCCACAAAATGACAAAAATACAGAATGAAACAAGTCTCCAGCCCAAGGTGGCTGAGACAGTTGTTAGAAGGATCTATCACACTGTGCTGGAAGCAGAGCACAGCCCAGCATGGGCTGAGTTCAAGAAGACTAGGCCAGAGACCAGACAGAGAAGCCTCAGAGCCTTGAATCACTGAGCTGTGGCAGTTTCTAGACTTCTCAACCCACAAACACAAAAGACAACCAAGCAGGAGAAACTACTGCAAGCAGCTAGAAAGAAACAATTTAAGTACTGTGGAAACAATCAGGATAACACAAGATCTAGCAGCTTCTACATCAAGGGATCAAAGAGTTTGTAATATGATATTCCAGTTGTCAAAGGAGCTAGGATTAAAACCAAGAATCACCTACACAGCAAGACTGAATATAATACTTCAGGGCAAAATATGGATTTTCAATGAAATAGATGACTTTCAAGCATTCTCAATGAAAAGACCAGAGCTTGAAAGAAAACGTGACTTTCAAATACAAGAATCAAGAGAAGCATGAAAAGGTAAACAGGAAAGATAAATCATAAAGATAAACTAAAGTTGAACTGTTTTGTTTACATTCCTGCATGGAAATATGAGATTTGTAACTTATGGGACCTTTCTCAGTATTAGGGTAGTTGAAGGGAATATACATAGATACATACATACATACATACATACATACATACATACATACATATATATAGACAAAGGGCACAGAGTGAGTTGAATATGAAAGGATAATATCTAGAAAATAAAATTAAGGGGTGAGAGAGGAATTTATTGGGAGGAGAAAGGGAAAGATAGAGTGGGGGTAATTATCTCACATGAAAGTGGCAAGAAAAAGCTGTTGGAAGGGAAGAGGGAGTAGTTGAAATGGAATGAGTGAATCTTGCTCTCACCACACTTGGTTTAAGGAGGTAATAACATACACACTCAACTGGGTGTCTTTCCCTACCAGAAAGTAGAGGGGAAGGTGATGGGGGGGGGATGATAGAAGGGAGGGTAGATTGGGGGAGGAGGTAGTCAAAAGGAAACACTTTTGAAAAGGGACAGGGTCAAAGGAGAAAATTGAATAAGGGGGATATGATAGGATGGAGAGAAACATAGTTAGCCTTTCACAACATGAGTATTATGGAAGTGTTTTGCATAACAATACATGTATAACCTATATTGAATTGCTTGCCTTCTCAAGGAATGTCGGTGAGGAGGGAAGAAGGGAGAGAATTTGGAACTCGAAGTTCTTTTTTTTTTT
>JAQQSZ010005183.1:0-13938 GCA_028646595.1 Phalanger gymnotis
CTTCATTGGTCTTTTGGACCTCCTTTTCCATTTGGCTAATTCTGCCTTTCAAGGCATTCTTCTCCTCATTGGCTTTTTGGAGCTCTTTTGCCATTTGAGTTAGTCTATTTTTTAAGGTGTTTTTTTCTTCAGTATTTTTTGGGGTCTCCTTTAGCAAGCTGTTGACTTGTTTTTCATGGTTTTCTTGCATCACTCTCATTTCTCTTTCCAATTTTTCCTCTACTTCTCTAACTTGCTTTTCCAAATCCTTTTTGAGCTCTTCCATGGCCTGAGACTTTTGATGTAGGCTCTTTGACTTTGTTGACTTCTTCTGGCTGTATGTTTTGGTCTTCTTTGTCACCAAAAAAGGAATCTAGAGTTTGAGTTTGAGTATGCGTTTGAGTCTGAGTTCGTTTTCGCTGCCTGTTCATGTTCCAAGTCAACTACTTGACCCTTGAGCTTTCTGTCAGAATATGACTGCTTGTAGAGTAGAGAGTACTTTGTCCCAACCTTTAGGGTCCAAGCACTGCTGTTTTCAGAGCTACTTCTACTCCACCGTCACCCCAGGCTCTGTCCCAGCACTACTCCTCCTCCCCCAAGAGCTGCCAACAAAGATTGCCATCCAGATCCAAGCAGGGCACAGCAAGAGAATCTGCCTTTGTGCCCACAAAGTGCTCCTTGCACTCCCTCTCTGGTCTGCTGCTAGATTCCTCCCACTATGTGAACCAAAGACTTTGGAAGCAGTCTCAGGAGCTTCCTGCTGCTGCTTTGCCACCACTGCACCACCTCCATCACCCCCAGGGCTGGTGGCTGGACCACTCTGAACTTGATCCCGTAGTTAGACCTGCTCTAACCTGCTCTTTGGCGTTTGTAGATTGAGAAGTCTGGTAACTGCCACAGCTCACTGTTTCATGGCCCCAAGGCCTGTTTTGGCTGGCTGACTCAGGGTCTGGTCTGTCCTGGAGTGGCCCATGCTGTGCTGCACTCCGCTAGCTGGACAGTGAGATAGACCCTTCCCAGCGACCATCCAGGCTCTCCTGGGTTGGAGATCTGTTTCCTTCTGCTATTTTGTGGGTTCTGCAGCTCTAGAATTTGTTCAGAGCCATTTTTACAAGTGTTCAGAGGGATTTGGGGGAGAGCTTAAGCAAGTCCCTGCTTTCCAGCCACCATCTTGGCTGTGCCCCCTAGAAATCAGTCTTTAACCAGCTTTACTCTAAGAGTGAGGTCAGATAATCATCTGGTTAATTGTGTCCAGCCAATTTTCAGGATAAATCTGTGGAAAACCCATATTAAATCTGTGTGAGATGATGATTGATGATCACCAAATCAAAACCGGAGTCTGAATTAGAGATTAGAAAAGGTCTTTATTCTTTCTGATGAGAAAGGGCACAGCCCTCATCACTCAAGTAGCATCAGTCAAGCAGTGCCAGAGTTTGGAAGCTAACAAGCTTCTTTTTATCCTGTTCCATAATTAAGCCCCTACCCCCATCCTATCCCACCATTGGCCAGTTGGATAGACTCACAATCTTTCAGCGAGCAACTAGCTAATCGTTGCAAAGAAATTTCAATCCTTCATTACCATAATTATTCATTGAATTGGTACCCTATCAGAGGACTGCAGTTTCCAAAACCTCATTATGCATTTCCTTTTACTAAATTTGGAGGCAACCAATTAGAAGAGTGTAGAGAATGAGTACCCTATCAGAATTGTAATGACCTTCAAGCCTGTAATCTGCATATCCTGTGTCCATATCCCTAGGGAAACCACGGGTTCTAAGCCCCACCACTTAGTTTCTTTTTTTTCATTTCAGAGGAATCATTGGTTTGTGTTATTCAGAAAATGAAACTAAACTGAAAACAAAACTAAACTTGTTTGCAGAGTGTAGCAGAGCGAGATAGAGATAAGAGTCTAGCAAGGAGGTTCCAGTGAAGGAACTGCACTGTGAGCCATCCCTCACAAATCTAACACTACACAAATATTGGATATGGTAAAATTATTGGTTATTGTGATCTCAGATTATTATATAGGATCTTAGGTGTTTCCTTTACTGTTCAAATGGAGAATTATTTAATTAATTTCCTTGTAAAAGCCCTCAAAAGCTTCTATGCATGAAAAAAAAATGACCACACCTTGCCAACAACTCCTTAGAGTTATCTGCCTGGGCCAAAACCTGCCTAGAATCTTGTAATATTTTAGCTCAGAAGACTTTAAGCTAACTTAATGATATTAAAATAAAACTTTTTTGTATTTCTAAGAATATATCTATATTGGGAAATGACTGTGAATACTTAGGCCAGCTACTTATCTAAAAAGTCTCAAAAATAGGTAAAGGAGGCAGGGGATTGAGAATTGATCTGGTTCTTTAAGGAAGTAGGGAAAAAATTATATAGAGCTGGGAACTATCACCAGGTATCTTATAAAAAAAGAAGTATATGAATTTATGGATAATAATCTTTTCTTTTGAAGTGCTAAGAGTACTGAGCTTTAGAAATTAAAATGTTACCATTATGATTATAAATCTGGATTTGATCTGATTTGATTCAAGCCAAGATCTTTCCAGAAGGAAGTCAGAATGTGGTTTCAGTATGTTCTCCCATCAGGATAATTATGGTAAATCAGAACCTAATATAAAAAATATAAAATATAAAAATATGAAAAATATAAAAAATAATAAAAAATATTTTTTAAAATTTGCTATTTGGAATTAACTTATTAGCCGAATGACTCATGAATTATCTCGTGTCTGTCTACCTCACTTTACTGTTCTGTACTGGAATAATGGTGTCACTCACCTCCCAAGGTCATTTTGGAGATCACATGATTGTAGAATTCTGTATCAGCAAGGCAATAATCACAATATAGATGATATTTGTCAAAATGCCTATGTGGTTCTGTATGGCAAAATATATGAGACTCTCCACATAGAAGGTAGAAGTAAACCATTTATTCAGACACCAAATAACCAGATCCCATAAGCAATACACCCTATCCATCACAGCAGCAAAGATTTTGAAATACACTACCACAGCAAAGAACCACTCCATGCCACAACCTTCAGCCCCCTGCTGGGGCCTTCCCAAAAACTCACTTATGGCCACCACAGCACGTCTGCTCTTTTCCTAAGCTCTGTCATAACTGCTGTCTCAGCATTTCCTGTGACACACTTTCCTTTTCCTCTCAGCAAGCTCCTCCCTCCACACGTGACTTAGGCTTCCTAGGATGTGAGCAGGTCATATGGCCTATTAATTGGTGGGAAAGATCTTCAAATCTAAATTGCTATTACAAATGCTTAACACAGAGCCTAGTATAGAGCAAGTGTTATACTAATGTTAACTGTTTTTATTATTTCTTTAATTAGATATAATTGCTTCACACTTGATAACTTTATATGGGTTTTTAGATGTGATCAATATACAATGACAATGATGACGAGATGGATGATTTTCTGTGTAAGGTAAAAATTTGGAAACACATTCAACTGAGTTTGGGTCGCTTGACTGATAAAAAGTTTTGTTTCAAGTTTCTAATATATGATATTGTTTATGGTATTGCTATGTTTTTAAGTTTTCTTATGTTGTGAAATTTGGTAAGCTATTATATCAGATATGCATTAAGAAAAGCAACTTATAATCTAGCTGCTGATAGATTAATAATTGTACTGTTAAAAGAAGGTTTAAAATGGGCTAGAAAGTTGTTAGATTATTTTATCAGTCCTGCTGTGGTCAGGAAAATATGTGTTGTAATATTCTGAAGTACTATAATTTAAGAACTTACAAACTTCCAAGCTTTGCCTTTAAGAGGAAGTTTCATCTAAAATTACTTGGCTATCATTTATGAAAATTATGAAATTGTTAACTAAGTTATTTGGAGTTATTGTTATAATATTAAAACCTATTAAGATTTTTAAAAAAAATTGATAATTGATTAATGTGTGGGAAAATAAGAAGAAAAGGTCTTGTAAAATTTCCTTTTTAAACTTAGGAGCATTGTTGGAACTATTTAGTCATAAATTCTTATCAACCCTGTGCAGGACCTTACTGTGTTTTGGAATTCCTATTGAGTAAATAGAATACAAATTCCTCCTTGAAAAAAATGGATGTGTGATTTTCAAGCCTGCTTATAATGTAGAGTGAGTTTCATCTAAGGTTATTTGTCTATTCACTTGTAGAGATTATATATATATATATCTTATAACTTATCTTATAACTTATAACTAACTTAATGTTAAGAAACTCTATGCTTAAAGATTTATTTTGCTCTAAGGGGTGAATACAAAATAACTTCACATACATGTGTGTATGTGTGTATATACATATATCCATACACCTTTATATGTATATATGCTTGCTATATAAATACAAATACATATACATGTGTGTGTGTGGCCAGTTTTGTTTTTCTAAGGGTTTAAGTAAACTGTCACATATTCACTATATATGTGGGCCTCTAGAATGTAATTACTTTCTTGATTTCTAGTGATATATTTTATGCCAGGATGAGTTTCCACTCTAGGAGAAGATAAAAGAAAGAAAAAGGATATTGAGTAAATTTTTAAAGGCCTAGTAAACTTTGTTACTGTGATAAGGCTAATTTAATTGGCTATCTTTTTTTGGTATTTCTTAGGAAAATTTAATCTCCTTCCCATCGAAAACACTTTTTGCCTAGAGGGGAGTGGTAATTAGGAATTTATTTTGTTATGTTACTTTTAGAATTTATTTATGATACTTAAAGATATTTTATGCCCCCTTAGTTTTGAAAAAATCCTATTTTAAAGATTTGTTGTTGCTTTAAGGTTGAATAAGAGATACCTGTTAGTTTAGAGGTTTTCAACTAATTAGCTTCATGAAAGTCTAGTGATTATCTTTTTAACAGCAGAATAAATTTTAAGCTGTTTTTAAGAAAGAGAAATACTTTTTAGGAAGGAACGTTTAGGTAAAAAAATTTTCGTGTACATGTTTAAGTAGAGAACTTTTGTGTGATATTTAGAAGGCCGAATAAATTTTATTTGTAAGCCAGTTTACTGCAATACTTTGACAGTATTGATAACAATTGTGTCCAGTACTACTATGATTACAGTGACTTTAATGTTTGAGGAGAAAGCCTTTTTGGGCCTTTGAATGTTCTTTTTGAGTTCTATTCTTAGGCTTCTTGAGTCCTTGGACCAACCTTGAATGTTTTAAGAAAAATGTCAGCAGTCAGTAGCTCAATGGGAGTGACATCTGAGATCTGAGGTTGGTGAATATCTGCCCCTGGGAATAAGGTAGTGAGGTTACCTTGAGAACACTAAGGTTGGACTTTCTTAATTCATTGTCCCGTACGAGAAATCTGCCTGCCTAGTTCCATGCGATATAAACAAGAAACTCAGATACAAACAGAAAATTAGAATTCAATTTTTATATTTGGAATCATTCATTCCCCTATTAGGAGGATGAGACTCTGCTAAGGAATTAATAACAACACTTTTTATAAGAATATGGACTCTAATACAAAAATGAATTCATTTAAAAGTTTCCAGATTAACTACAATTGTAACATAAGGTTTCAGGATGATATATACAAATATATTGAGCAATCAGTTTCAAAACAGTGCTATCAAGTAAATTGTTTACAAGAAAACATTTTCACCTTCCAGCCACTTTCAAATAAAAAACCCCTAACAAAAGTAGATGTCCCTTTAAGGGATTTACAAGACAGACCACAAGCTATTCTTCTTTTAAGATGATTAATTATGCTGCTATTCTTTTCATTAACACAGAACTAAGATTGTTATGATATTAACCTCACTAAATAACAGAATTATATCCTGGTTTCATAAATTTTTGCATCATTTGCCTGATCACCCCCATACCATTGTGAGAAATCAAAGGACCTTAACTTACACAGAACTATATAAGTAGTAACAGACAGATGACAAGGCTAAAATACTTAATTACTTAGTTGAAAGGACTAAAATTCTAGGCCAAATAGCTCACATCTTATGCCTGCATCTCACTATAGTAATTTAGATGTAGTTCAGCATTAACTTGAAAGATCTACTGAGTTACATTTATACTGAGCATCTAACATGATTATAGAAATTTGCCATAAAAGAAGAACAGGGACATAACTACACGTTAAGGGACAATTTTTCCCCATCTTGATGTCAATTCCAGACCAGAGTCATATAGACAGCCAATTGCATTGAGCCAGATTTAAAGTCAGCCGGGTGGGATATTTTCCATTCAAGAGGAAATATCATAGTGGAGAAATTGAATCAGGACAATCCTACCTCAGCCCATGATGAGTTGGTCTCCCAACATTTCTCATTGAGAACTCCATTTGTAGTTCATGGATGTCAACCCTACGTGGTTGCTGATATCATGGATGATTGGCTTCAGAGTATTCTTTGACGATCACAGCTGCAGTCAGACTCAGAACACTATCAGTTACAGTACCATATCTTAAATGACAAATACCAAAAATCATAGCTTTGAGTGGATTCAGCACTCAAGGGTCACATATCCTTGATAACAAGTACTGACAATAATCTCATATTGATAGCAGTAAGAGATTCTTCATGAAAAATCACAGCTCATCTTGATATAACTAGTACTCATGGTAAATAGATGCTTTTTTATCACTAGGTTCAACATTATGAAAATAATTTTGCTGCATTTGACCAGAGCCAAGATGGCAGCTAGAAAGCAGGGACATTCCTAAAGCTCTTCCCCAGGACCCTCAAAACACCTATAAAAATGGCTCTGAAAAAATTCTAGAACTGCAGAACCCATGAAATAGCACAGGGAAGGAGGGCTCCAACCCAGGACAGCCCAGATGGTCTGTGGTACGGAACTGGGACAGAGTGGAGCAGAACCCAGCGTTGGCTGTGCCCTGACTAACCAGACCAGGAGCCGGGTGGAACAGGTCCTGGCGGCCCGAATCAGTGAGCGGTGACAGTTGCCAGACTTCTCAACCCACAAATGTCAAAGACAACAGAGAAGGTTAGTGAAAAAAACTGTGGGGACAAGGTGAAAGGAGTTTGCAGTTCGGCCATCGTCCCAAGAGCAGCGGAGGAGGTTCAGCTACAGAACTACAGCTGCAGTTGCTTCCAGCCCCAGGCCCACCTGGTGGGAGGAATTAAGTGATGGATCACAGCAGGAGTGCACAGCCTGCTCAGACCTTAGTCGTGGTCCAGGTTGGCGGTTCTTGGGGAAGGAGGAGGGCTGGTGTGGCAGAGCTTACTGAGTAGAAAAAGCTCTGAAAACAACAGGGCAGCCCCTCAAGCTTAGGGCACAGTATTCTCTGCTCTACAAGCAGTCATACTCAAGGGTCAAGTAGTTGTCTGGGAACACGGCCAGGGAGCGAAAACGGACTCAGATTCAGACTCAGACTTTGCATTCTTTCTTTGGTGACAAAGAAGACCGAAACATACAGCCAGAAGAAGTCAACAAAGTCAAAAAGCCTACATCAAAAGTCTCAGGCCATGGAAAAGCTCAAAAAGGATTTGGAAAAGCAAGTTAGAGAAGTAGAGGAAAAATTGGGAAGAGAAATGAGTAAATAAGAAAACCATGAAAAACAAGTCAACAGCTTGCTAAAGGAGACTCCCAAAATATACTGAAGAAAACAGCACCTTAAAAAATAGACTAACTCAAATGGCAAAAGGGCTCCAAAAAGCCAATGAGGAGAAGAATGCCTTGAAAGGCAGAATTAGCCAAATGGAAAAGGAGGTCCAAAAGACCAATGAGGAAAATATTACCTTAAAAATTAGATTAGAGAGAGTGGAAGCTAGTGACTTTATGAGAAATCAAGATATTATCAAACAGAACCAAAGGAATGAAAAAGTGGAGGACAATGTCAAATATCTCATTGGGAAAACCACTGACCTGGAAAATAGATCCAGGAGAGATAATTTAAAAATTATTGGACTGCCTGAAAGGCATGATCGAAAAAAGAGCCTTGATATCATCATTCAAGAAATTATCAATGAGAATTGCCCTGATAGGGTAAAATAGAAATTGAAAGCATCCACCAATCGCCTCGTGAAAAAGATCCCAAAAAGAAAACTCCTAGGAATATTGTCGCCAAATTCCATAGTTTCCAGGTCAAGGAGAAAATACTGCAAGCAGCCAGAAAGAAACAATTTGAATATTGTGGAAACACAATCAGAATAACACGAGATCTAGCAGCTTCTACCTTAGTGGATCAAAGAGCTTGGAATATGATATTCCAGAGGTCAAAAGAGCTAGGATTAAAACCAAGAATCACCTACCCAGCAAAACTGAGTACAATGCTCCAAGGCAAAATATGGATTTTCAATAAAATAGAGGACTTTCAAGTTTTCTCAGTGAAAAGGCCAGAGCTGAATAGAAAATTTGACTTTCAAATACAAGAATCAAGAGAAGCATGAAATGGTAAACAAGAAAGGGAATTCATAAGGGACTTACTAAAATTGAGCAATTATGTTTACATTCCTACATGGAAAGATGATGTGTGTAACTCATGAGACCTTTCTCAGTATTAGGGGACTTGAAGGGAATATAGACAGAGGCTACAGAATGAGTTGAATATGAAGGGATGAAATCTAAAAAAAAATGAAATAAATTTAATGGGTGAAAGAAGAATATATTGAGAGGAGAAAGGGACAGATAAAATAGGGTAAATCATCTCACAAAAAGTGGCAAGAAAAGCAGTTCTGTTGGAAGGGAAGAGGGGACAGGTGAGGGGGAATGAGTGAATCTTACCCTCATTGGATTCAACTTGAGGAGGGAATAACAAAAACACTCAATTGGGTATCTTACTCCACAGGAAAGTAAGGGGAAGGGGATAAAAAAGGGGGAGATGATAGAAGGGAGGGCAGATAGGGGGAAGAGGTAATCAAAAGCAAACATTTTTGAAAAGGACAGGGTCAAGGGAGAAAATCGAATAAAGGGGGACAGGATAGGATGGAAGGAAATATAGTTAGCATTTCACAGTGTTTTACATAATGGTGGAAGTGTTTTACATAATGATACATGTATGATCTATGTTGTATTGCTTACCTTCCTAGGGAGGGTGGGTAGGAAGGGAAGAAGGGAGAGAATTTAGAACTCAGAGTTTTAAAAGCAGATGCTTAAAGAAAAAGTTGTTTTTTGCATGCATCTGGGAAGCAAGATATATAGGGAATAGGGCATAGAAATCTATCCTGCCCTACAAGAAAGTAAGGGGAAAGAGGATGGGAGGAGGGAGTGGGGTGAAAGAAGGGAGGGCTGACTGGGGAATGAGGCAATCAGAATATATGCCATCTTGGAATGGGGGGGGAGGTTAGGAATAGGGAGAAATTTCGTAACTCAAAATCTTGTGGAAATCAATGTTGAAAACTAAAATATTGAATACAAATGATAAAAAAGACTGATTTCTAAAAATCTTTCTCTTTGCTAAAAAAATTACTACACTTTAACTAAGCCTGGGATTAGTTCCTGAAATCTTAAAACATTGACACCTTAACTCAATTATCAATCTGCCACAAAAGCAATAATCCACTGTTACTGATTTTTTTTCTTCATAATATATTTACTTCTGTCTTTTAACAATTAAATCTATTACCTAAAGGAATTAAAGAAGAGCAAACTTTTCTAACAATATTTCTACATCACATAACTGGGGTGACTTGTTTTACTAACAAACTTCCTGACCTATATAGTATAATACTAAATTTCACTTAAAATGAGACCAGAACAAACTCTATCACTTCTGGATCTATTTTCCAAACAGTATCACATAGAACCTCAATTTATAATTTCAATTAGTATAAGATGTTACACAAGGGCTATTTATTCCAAAAAAATGGTATTTCTGAGATTCACTCTTTCCAGTTAATCCACTGCCAAAGATTTTAAAAGTGAAAGCATATAAAAGAGTTTAGTTATCACACTTAGGAACACATTGCTCATCAAATTTCTTCTAACCCCACATAATAGTCTACATTGGCTTTCAAATCAAGTTATGGAAATTTTCATTCTCAATCTATAACAGTATAATTCATAATCTAACAACAAACTGTCATGTGGAACAAGATTGGCTTGGTACATGTGGCCTAGCTTTTTTTGTCTGTGTCCTCCATTTTTACACCTGAACCTGCTAACTACAAAGATCTGTTATGTTGCCTAAAAAACAGATTTCCATATGAAAAGTCAAACTCACCTTCCTTTCTATCCTGCTACTCTTCACTTTATAAAATATAGAAAGATTTAATACTTAATAATTTACAAATCGAGAGAGTTGTATTTCTTTCACACATTTTACCAGATTAATTAGGAAAACAGCTTTCACAATAGTAATTCACACACACTATGTACATATATATATATACATGTATGTATATATATGAATAAAACATAAGTTTCTGAAATCCTAAAATGATTGCATTTGAAGCTATAATAGAAAAGCTCTGATCAAAATGTCTTAAAAGACCAAAAAACCCACTTATTTTTGCAGTTTTGAATACATTTCCTTGATGTCAGATATATGGGGGGGTTAGGTGGCAAAGACAGTCCCCTAGATTTAATGTAAATATAATCTACAAAAGTTAGTTTTGGGGACCCATTAAAACCGGAATTCATCTAACTTTGGAGTAGCCAAAAAAATCCCTTTTGTAAGTGGCTCATTAACAAACCTCACTTTATAATCAGCCCTTACAGGCTACAGCCACTCTATTGCTGGATCTGAGATGTTTATCAGCCTGAAGCACAGCTAGAGCTCCATCCAAAGGAAACAAAAAACTTGGTATTTTTATTCATAGAGAAATTTCTTTTCTGATTCTGCTTTCAAATAAAAACTTTTATACTTCAAGGGAATAGTTTCCCCTTCCCTTTCTGTCTTCTAATTTTTTTTTAAATTACCCTTTAACTCTAAAACTAGATAGCCTGAAGGAGTCCTCACCCCCCTACCTAGTGAATACATGCTATATCTCACAAAATCTCAGACACAGAGACACAAACATATAGGGTCTAAGTGACCAGAAATTAAAGTTGAGATATAAGTTTCTTTCTTCATTTGCCTCAATATCTCACTAATTTATTTACTTTACCTGACAGCAAGAATCTTTTAAATGCCTAATTCTTTCAATACACCTCTGCCTGACAACCCTAAGAAGAGAGTTTTTTCCTCAAAGCCCTCTTGGAGAGAGTTTTAACCACACTCAATCCTGAAAAATATGTAATTCTTTCCTCTGCTTAAGGAATTCCTTTCGCACACACAGCTTAATTTATATGTAACCCCCAAAACTTAAAAGCAAGGATTGTAGCTTTAGAGATTCTCTCACAGGGTAATGGCCCAGATTTCCCTTTTTTAAAACCTATTCTTACAAAAAATTCAGACTATATTGCTCGTATAATATAAACTATATTGATATATATAATACATATTATAAATATATAATATAAACTGTATTGCTCAATATAATCGATCATTGCTCATACTAACCCATTGATTTTGGTAAGCTTAAGTCCAAAGTATCCAGAATTTTCCCAGGTGGCCCTTTACTATGTACATAGGTTTTTTTTTCCATTTTGTCTCCACATAGCTTATTTCAGGGGATCTTTTTGAAGTAGACACATCTACTTGATGCAGTGCCCCCACTGTTAGAGTGAAAGCCAGAAAGGTGCAGCTCAAACATTAAAAACAGACATAACATAAAAACTTACCTAGCAAAAATAATTGCTAATAAGAAGGAGAGTCAGATCACAGCTAGAATCCTGACAGAAAGCTTCCCCTTATGGAGAAATTCTCTACATGGGCCCAAAAGACAGGAGAGTTTTTTGGTTAAGAATCTCGTGTAAAGCTCTGGTCCCTTTGTCTGTCAGCCATACTGTGAAATTTAAAATGTTCAAGAGACATAGATTCTGGGTAATTAATCATTTTATTAATAATGCTCGAATTTTATTAATAAAAAGAATGGTCATTTGGGTGTCTCTTTCTTGGACTAAAGATGACTCATGATGGTGGGCTCATAGTTTATATGCCCTTGGAAGAGTGAGTGTTCTGAGAATGGCAATCTCTGACTGGTTAACAAATAATAAGATAGAATGTATATTGCAAGGAGAGGTGGACTCATTTCAATAAGAGTTTGGGGGATGTAACATTGTGTCACTTACTTCTTTTTTTGATTTGCAAAGCACTTTATTTTTTCACATTTATTTATTTTTAATTTATGAAATAAAACAAACATTTCTATAACATAGTATGATTAAAAATTAAAGATGATTGCACATGAAACTGCAAATCCATTATGTAGTACTTGCTATTCTTCTAAATATATAATAATTTCTTTTTTCTCAAATTTCCTTCCTTCCCTTTCCCCCCCTCCCCAGGGACTACCATTAGACTAAATTGTACAGTGTTGTACAATTTAGTCAAAGAATTTCCATCCCCCACAGCCCTCTCTCATTCAAATCATAGTCAATTGCAAGTCATGTCATCATTTCCCTGATGTCATTCATGGTCCTCTTCCAGAATGAGAAAGAAGGACAAACACAACAAATCCTCCACCCAAGCCTGAGCAGAATACAACGGGCCAGAGTTTCACCATATATTAAATTCTTTTAAGGTTGGGTGCAGTAGAAAAACCTAGATTGAGGAGAATGTTAATCCTATCTGCTATCATCAGTCCTGTCCTGCTGAGCCTTGAAATGAGGACTTAGAAAAAGGGGGAGAACTGGATCTCCCCAAATCACTGGTTATTAATAATAAGTTTTCTCAGTAAAGTAGAGTAATAATAGCACCTATCTCCCAAGGTCGTTGTAAAGATCAAATGAGATTATAATTGTAAAGGCACAGTGCCAGGCACTGTATAAAAGTACTCTATAAATGGCAAACATCATATAGCTATGCTATGGTGAGTTGGTTTGCATCAAGACTCTGGTATGTATAAATGAGGGCAGGGTGAAACCTTGTCTTTGACAAGAGGTCAAAAGTAGAACAGAGAACCATCAGAAAATATATACCATCATTCAGTTCCCTCGGAAATTCAGGCAAAAAGAGTGATTCTCATATAAATTACTTACACAATCGTAGGAACATAACCTGGCCTTAGATTTTCCTTACTCTGGACTTTGTTCATTGAAAGAGAAATGCTTTTGAAGAACTGTTTGTTCATTTTTAAAAAAATTTAATTTATTTAATATATTTAGTTTTCAGCATTGATTTTCACAAGAGTTTGAATGACAAATTTTCTCCCCATTTATACCCTCCCCCTCACTCCAAGATGGCATATATTCTGGTTGCCCCATTCCCCAGTCAGCCCTCCCTTCTGTCACCCCACTCCCCCCCATCACATTTTCCCTTCCTTTCTTGTAAGACAAGATAAATTTCTATGCTCCATTGCCTGTGTATCTTATTTTCTAGTCGCATGCAAAAACTTTTTTTTGTTGTTTTTGAACATCTGTTTTTAAAACTTTGAGTTCCAAATTCTCTCCCCTCTTCCCTTCCCACACACCCTCCCTAAGATGTCAAGCAATTCAACCTAGGCCACATGCATATCATTATGTAAAACCCTTCCACAATACTCATGTTGTGAAAGACTAACTATATTTTGCTTCTTCCTAACCTATCCCCCTTTATTGAATTTTCTCCCTTGACCCTGTCCCTTTTCAAAAATGTTTGTTTTTGATAACCTCCTCCCCCATCTGCCCTCCGTTCTATCATCTCCCCCTTTTTGTATCTTCTTCCTCCTTCTTTCCTATGGGGTAAGATACTCGATTGAGTGTGTATGGTATTCTCTCCTCAGGTCAAATCTGATGAGAGCAAGATTCACTCATTCCCCCTCACCTGTCCCCTCTTCCCTTCCAACAGAACTGCTTTTTCTTGCCACTTTTATGTGAGATAATTTACTCCACTCTATCTTTCCCTTTCTCCCTCTCTGAATATATTCCTCTCTCATCCCTTAATTTGATTTTATTTCTTTTAGATATCATCCCTTCATATTCAACTCACCCTGTGCCCTC
>JAQQSZ010005184.1:0-13938 GCA_028646595.1 Phalanger gymnotis
GACTCCAGGCCTGGCACTATATTTACTGTGTTACCTACCTGTACACAATATTTTTTTTTACCTATACTTAATATTAAAATTAATATCACAGTGAATGGTCTCCATAGAATGGTGAAACTTAATCACAGTATAAATGCATGTAGAGTATAAAGTTAATGATTACGTATATACATACATATATACAGACATAGTAGTTAAATGCAATGTAGTTTGGGAGGAGGGGCACTAGTTGTGTGTGGGGGCGGGAATTAAGAAAAGTCTTGAGTTCCTAAGCTGAATCTTAAAGAAAGGGAAGGACTGAAGGCCCCTATGTGGTGGAGGCAAGGAGAGAACATATTTCAGGCCTAGGAAATATCCAATACAAAGACAGAAAGACAGGAGATCGCACCATGGGAGAAGAAGAAAGGCCAGTTTGACTGAATAAGAGTGTGGGAGGCAGAAGAGTATCTGATGGGGCTTGACAGATGGGTCAAGGCCATGTTTTACGTGGCTTTAGAAGAAAAGTTTATATTTTATTTTTGAGGCAATATTTTTGAGGCAACTCCAACATTGGGGTTGATTGAGTCTGAGAGTGACATGATCCAATCTGTGTGTAAGAAAAATTATTTTAGGAGATAGGTAGAGAATGAATTTGAGTGGTTAGAAATGTGAAGCAAGAAAACCAATTAGGAAGCTGTTATAAGAGTCCAAGGGAGAGGTATAGGGACCCAAACTGAGGCAGTGGCTCAGGAAGTAGAGACAAGTGCTTACTTGAAAGATATTTTGTAAAGCCCACGCAACCAAGATTAGGAGGGAAGCAGAAAACTGGGAAAGAATTTTTATAACTAGTGTCGCTGATAAAGGCCTCATTTCTAAAATATATAGAGAACTGCGTCAAATTTACAAGAATACAAGTCATTCTCCAATTGATAAATGGTCAAAGGATATGAACAGGCAGTTTTTAGAGGAAGAAGTTAAAGCTATCTAGAGTCATATGAAAAAATGCTCTAAATCACTATTGATTAGAGAGATGCAAATCCAAACAACTCTGAGGTACCACATCCCACCTATCTGATTGGCTAACATGACAAAATGGGAAAATGATAAATGTTGGAGGAGATATGGGAAAGGTGGAACACTAATTCATTGCTGATGGAGCTGTGAGTTGATCCAACCATTCTGCAGAGCAATTTGGAACTATGTCCAAAGGGCTATAATATGTATACCCTTTGACCCAGCAATACTGCTTCTAGGCCTGTATCCCAAAGAGACCAGAAAAGTGGGAAAAGGACCCACATGTACAAAAATATTTATAACATCTCTTTTTGTGGAGGCCAAGAGCTGGAAGTTGAGGGGATGCCCATCAATTAGGGAATGGCTGAACAGGTTGTGGTATATGAATGTAATGGAATACTATTGCGTTATAAGAAATGATGAACAGGCAGACTTCAGAAAAACCTGGAAAGACATATGAACTGATGCTGAGAGAAGTGAGAAGAACTCAGAGAACATTGTACACAGTAACAGCCATAGTGTGCAATGACTGATTTTGATAGACTTAGCCCTTCTCAGCAATGCAAAGACCTAAAACAATTCCAAGGGACTCATGACATAAGATGCCATCTACATCCAGAGAAAGAACTATGGAGTCAGAATGCAGATTGAAGCACACTATTTTCTTTTTTGTTTTGTTTTGTTTCATTTTTCTTTCTCCCTTTTGTTATAATTCTTCTGTGCAACCTGATTAATGTGAAAATGTGTTTAATGAGAATGTATATGTAGTGCCCATATCCAATTGCATGCTGTCTTGGGGAGGGAAGCGGAAGGGAGGGAAAGAAAATTTAAAATTTCTGAAAATGAATGTCGAAAACTAAAAATAAATTAATTTATAGAAAAAGAAAGATGTTTCAAAGGTAGAAATGTTGAGATTTGGCAACTGACTAGATAAGTTGGATGAGGAAGAGTCAAGAGACGAGCATAATGCTAAAGATATGAAAATGAAAATTAATGGAAGAAAATGGTGTGTGACAGAGCTCTGAACCATATCCCCAAAACTTCTTAATGTAAACTCATAGACACAATGTGAACCCACATAGACATGAGTATAACCTCCCACGTATCTGGCCTGGAGATGCTCTTGATTCTTTTCTACCTGTTGACATGCTGTTCATAACAAAACCCTCTTTCAAACCACCATGGTGGTGGAGAGGGACATCAGTTCTACTTCTTATTTTCAAGTCTGCCCAACAAAAGGTTATAATATCAGACACTGTGAGTAAATGATCAGTGGGAAATGAATTTTTTCTGGCTCAGAATCCTCATAAATAAGGTCGCTTGTGCCCATGGGCTATCTTTTTCTGCCCATATGCACAGCTTTACTACTTTTCCCATAATAAGATCGGCTACATCTTAACAAATGAATACGTAGTTCTCCCTGAAGACCAAACAGATGGCACAGTCAATTCTTCAACTGCCCTTCTGGGTTATAAACCAGATCGAATTAGTAAGATAAATAAGAAATTTGTTAACTTTATGGTCGTTTTTTGGGGTCGCTTTTCCAAAGTCCGTTTTATTCAATTTAAATAGTGTAGTGATTCATTTCTTTTCTCATTTCCTATTGTTTAAAGTTTTCTTTCATTCATTCACTTTCTTTTTTTCAAACTCATTGATCTCCTTGCCTCAAATGACTCTGCAGTCTTGACAATAATCCATACAGCTGCCAAGGTGATTTTTTTCAAGGTGCTGATCTGACCATGTGACCCTCTTGCTAAATCAGGTCTAGTGGCTCTGTTACCTCCAACATAAAATATAAATTCCTCTTTAAAGCTCTTTAAAACCTGTTCCCACCTATCTTTCAAGTTTCATTGTACTTTACTTCACCTCCTGCACTTTTTGATCAGCCAGATTGACCTTCCTCATGTTCCTTAAACATTGTACTCCATTTCCCAAATCTGTCTTTGGACTGGTCATCCCCCATGCCTGGAATGTACTCTTTCATCTTTCTAGCGTGAGTGCCACCTTCTACATGAAGCCCTTCCCGACTCCCCCAATTCCTAATCCCATCTTTCCATAGTTATCTGTATTTATTTTTTCTTTTTCTCTATTTTTCCCAATTACACATCAAGACAATTTTTAGCATCCATTTTTACAAGATTTCAAGATCCAAATTTTTCTCCCTCCCTCCCTGCCCTTCTTCGTAAAATGGTAGTCAATTTGATATAGGTTATTATTATGTTAATGCAATGGGAAGATCTTTCCCATCCATTAATAGGTTCATGTGTCCTGTGTAAGTCACATGAGTGAGTCACAAGAGTCTGTGGTGGGAGGATCTTGCTGAATGGGTAGAATAGGAAGTTGGAGGGAGTCAGAGCTGGAAGAGAGACAGTGGGAGTTGCAGCTTGGAGAGAGAGAGAGAGAGGCAGACACAGGTAGAGCAGCTAGCATGAATGAGAGAGGGAGTGATTTTGCCCTCATTTGTGGGGAGGCCCTAAAAGAGGGAAGGCTTGGGGATGGTGGTGCCTCCTGCATTGATAATGTATATAGATTTCTTTGTTGCTATGATGGATTTGGCTTTCTGGTGTTTGAATAAACATTTCAGTTCTGTTTTCCATGAAGAGAACCTGTTGTATTTTGTGGTTCAGAACTGTGCCAGCATATTCGTAGAACCAAAGGCACTGTCAGTATTGCATTGGCACTACAGTTTTACATGTGCTATCAGGTAAAATATATTTCCATATTAGTCACAGTTGTAAAAGAAAAAACAAAGGTAAAAATAAACACAAAATGAATAAGGGGGGAAAAGTATGCTTTGATCTGCATTCAGAGTCCATCAGTTCTTTATCCGGATGTGGATGCATTTTCTTTCCTGAGTCCTTTGTATTTATCTTAGATAACTGTGTTGCTGAGAAGGGCTGAGTCATTCATAGTTGATCATCACACAATGTTGCTGATATTGTGTACAACATCCTCCTAGTTCTGCTCATTTTATTTTGTATCAGTTTGTATAAGTCTTTCCAGGTTTTTCTGAAATCTGCCTGTTCATCATTTCTTATTATACAATAGTGTTCCATTACATTCATATACCACAGCTTGTGTAGCCATTTCTCAGTTGATTAGCATCCCCTCAATTTCCAATATTTTATCACCATGAAAAGGGCTGCTATAAATATTTTTGCACATAAAAGTCCTCTCCCTTTTTTATGCTCTCTTTGGGATACAGACCTAGTAGCGGTATTGTTGGACAAAGGGTATGCAGAGTTTGGTTGCTCATTGGGCATAGTTCCAAATTGCTCTCCAGAATGATTGGATCTGTTCACAACTCTACCAATAGTTCATTAGTGTCCCAATTTTCCCACATCCTCTTTAAAATTTATCACTTTCTTTTTTTGTCATATTAGCTAATCTGATAAGTGTGAGGTGGTATCTCAGAGCTGTTTTAATCTGCATTTCTCCAATAAAAAGAGATTGAGGGCACTTCTTCATATGCCTATAGATAACTTTGATTTCTTCATCTGAAAACTGCCTATTCCTATCCCTTGGCCATTTACTAATTGGGTAATGGTTTGCATTCTTATAAAGTTAATTCAGTTCTCTATACATTTGAGAAATGATGCCCATATCAGACACACTTGCTATAAAGATTATTTCCCACCTTTCAACCTTCCTTCTAAACCTGGTTGAATTGGTTTTGTTTATGCAAAAGCTTTTTAATTTGACATAATCAAAATTGTGTATTTTACATTTCTTAATGATCTCTATCTCTTGTCTGGTCATGAACTTGTAACTCACGTAATTTCTCTCTTAAGAATTTGGATGCTATAACACTTGATGCACACATGTTTAGTATTGATATTGCTTCATTGTCTATGTTACCTTTAGCAAGATGTAGTTTCCTTCCTTATATCTTTTAATTAGGTTGATTTGCTTTGTCTGAGATCAGGATTGCTACCCCTGTTCTATTGTGCTCCAGCTCCTCACCTTTACTCTGTGTGTGTATCTCTTCTTCAAGTACGTTTCTTGTAAACAACATGATGTAGGATTCTGGTTATTGATTCACTTTGTATCTGCTTCCATTTTATGGGACAGTTCATCCCATTCACATTCACAGTTATGATTACTAACTTTTTCTTAATTTGAACTCTACTCTTGGGCTTCTTGTGCCAGAAGCTACAGGCCCTTGTTGTTTACCTGGTGCTGCACTAATGTTGCCCTGAGGCGCTTGGGGGAACCTCAGGTCTAGTGCTGCAGTGAGGGAGTGGGGTGGGGGTTGGGTGGCAAATGCCGAAGTCTGTAGGGGTCTGGCAGTTTATCCAGTGCTGATCTGGGGTCCTAGTGGTGGTGTCTGGCATGTGTGAAGGCTGGGTGGGGTGTTTCTGTTTCCCTGGGGCTAAACTGAAGCACGTAGCAGTCTGTCCACTAGAGGCTGCCTGTTTGCCCAGTCCTGCACATTCATGTACTTTAGTACATGTTCTTGGAGCTGGAGATCGCCCGCTGCCTGGACTGTGCTGAGGCAAGTTGGGGTGGGGAGGGGTAATCTTGGTGTTGGCCACACTGAGGCTCAGGATCTCCTGCTGGTTTCCTGAGATGGGTCTTGCAGCTGGCTTGCTTCCTGTCCTAGATTGCACTGCCTTTTTACTCAAGTGAAACAGACCTTTCTTGACAATCTTCCAAGTTTCTTGGGCTAAGTTTGTTTCACCCTATCTTTTTGCTGATTCCCCTTTTCCAGGATTTATTTTGGGGTGCCATTTTATGGTTGTTTGGAAGTGTATATGGAGAATCACAGTGATTTAGTGCTTCCTCTGCCATCTTGGCTCCCAAAAGTCTCTGATTATTTATATTTAACTACTTTGTTATTTGTGTTTGTTCTGTTTATATTTATTCTATATAAGCTTATCCAATATAATCTAGTATAATAGTTACATAATGCTTTTGATTTTGTAATATATTTGGCAAATTTTTTTTTATTTTATTTTATCCTCATAACAACCACTGAAGGTAGATGCTATTATCATTCCCAATTTATAGATGAGGAAGCTGAGGCAGAAAGAGGTCAAATGACTTGCCTAGGGTAACAGAGCTAGTAAGTATTTGAGGTCAAATTTGAACTCAGGTCTTTCTGACTCCAGGTCCAGTGCTCTAACCACCGTGCAATCAAGCTTCCTATCAACTTACTTGTTTACTGCATTAGAACATAAGCTCTTTGAGACTAGTGTATCTCCAGTGTGTGTATTCCCCCGCCCCTACCACCTTTCCCCTCTCCACATATACACATGATAGACATTGCAAATGGACATTGAATTAAGCAAAGAATTAAATGGAAGGAAAGCGAGCTGAATTTCCTTTTGGAAATTGCAAATCTCCTTGAATGGTCTCAAATTTCTCTCTGAAACTAAAGACATTGTTTTAAATAGTAGAAGAACACTACATTTTCTGAAGAATTAAAAATTAATATCGCCCAAGGCCAATTGAGAGGAAAATGGAAGGCATAAAAGTCTGTCTTATATAGAAAATAAGGAACTCTGAGGAAGAATTGGAAGAAAAGATGTTACCAAATAAATGTATGAAAAAAAATAGATGAGCTGGTCATGTGGCAGGAGGAAGAGATAATTGATGGATAGCTCATGTACTCCACTGGTAAGCTCACAATAGGATGAGAAATCAAGGAAAGCCAACAGCATAGAGAATGAACCTTCTGCCCTCAGTCCTGGGAGAAGCTTGTGGGAGATTTGGACAAGAGTCATGGCTCTATTACTGTATACAACATTTTCTTGGTTCTGCTTATTTTGCTCTTTACAATTTCATGCAAGTCTATCCATGTTTTCTTAAGATCATTGAGCTCAAGCATTGGTAGTCATAGATGGGTTACAATCTGCACTTTTGGAGGCAATGCTCACACCAACAGGACCAAAGGACTGTTTGAGCATCTGAATCGATGTAGGAAGTTATCCATTTTCTGTTACTTTCTTCACTGCATAACCTCTTTTTTTGCTGCACATAATTACTGATTTGATTTTAGAAGATTGTTGTTATTTGGTTGTTTTTCAATTGTGTCCAACTCTTCACGACCCCCTTTTGGAGGGGCGGGGTTCTTAGCAAAGATACTGGATACCAAAGATACTTGCCATTTCCTTCTCCAACTCATTTTGCAGATGAGGAAACTGAGGCAAACAGGATTAAGTGACTTGCCCACAGTGACACAATTGGTAAGTTTCTGAACCTGGAACTCAGGTCTTCCTGTCTCCAGACCTCCCACTCTATCCACTGTGCCATCTAACTGCGTGTTATAGAAGACTGGCCCCTTCTAATTTGTTCCCACCACTTTTAAAGGCCAATGAATCCCTGAAAACAACAATGGATGAACTTTGAAGGCAACAACCCCTTTACCTGGTGTCAAAGTGTATTTTTGTATTTGCCTGAATTTTTATTCTAAACCGACTTTTAGAATAATACTGATGAGGCCCAAAGAGTAGTGATGACTCGACAAATATTAACCTAGAAGGGACTTTCTAGTGGAGTGCTCTAGGGAATATCTCATTGGCATGTGTTTACCGCAATAATTATAGCATAATCAATTACTTGAATGAAGGCATGGAGAGAATGCATATCAGTTGTGGGTGACACCAGTCTAAGAGATATTGCTAACACATTCAGTGACAGAATTGAGCTTGGAAAAGGGCTCAGCAGAATAGGAAGATGAAGTAAATATAGTTCTGCTGGGACTGAAAGACTGGGTAGGATTTTAAGAAGCAGAGAGAGCTTCTATTTCTCACATTCCTTTCTTTGCCTTTCAAAATCCTACTCCATTCTTTAAGAACCAGTACAAACACTTCCTATTAAATGAACTGCAATTTCCCCCATTGGAAGTAACCTATCAATCTTTGTTCCCAGAATATTTGGCTTGCACCTTAAACACCCTACTTATCATAATCTGCTTTGTATTTTATGTTTCTTTCTATGCATTTCTTTCACCCCACCCCCACCCCATGACAAGGTCCTTGAAAGCAAGGGTTCTTACTTATTCATCTTTATACATACACTCCACCCTCTTTCTTATACAGATCAGTGCCTTGTGTTTAGTAGACTCTCAAAAAATGTCTGTTGAACTGAACTTCAAGCTTGACCAACTCAACATCAACCAAAGTATTATTCAGTTATTCCGATCAGAGTTCCCAAAGGTTCTCTAAAACATATTATTGTGTTTTTAGACACTGACAATGAAGCAAAGAATTGTAAGAAGCATCTTCATCCATTTTCCTCCCTCGACAAGAATACTCTCAATCTACATGAGGATATGTTAGTAAAATTCAAGGAAAATGAAATTTCCATTAGAGATTTGTAATTTTTGTCCCTTCTTGTTTAAACTATATTATTCTTATTCAAATTAGGCCTATTTCTTTTTGCTTTTTTTTCAGTGGACACATAGAACCATTCCTTGCATGATAACCCTTTACACTACTGAAAACTCTTTATGTACGTGTCTCCTACTAGACTATATATGCTATAAGGGGAGTGTTAATAGAATTAAAACCTTGAAAGGAAACTCACAAGTTATCTAGGCCACTACTCTTCAAAATGTTTTGATTGTATATGCCTATCAATAATAAATAAATGGATAAATGCATGAATTAATAAGCATAAATCCTGAGTATGTGAATATTTACTTATGTATAAATTACATAAATGCACTACTGCATTAACAAGGCAATGTGGAGTAATGGATAGAGAAGGGGCTTCTGAGACAGGTGACTATAAGGATGGGGTACCCTCCATAGTAATATGGGAGTTTGGCAAAAGAGGCAAGCTTGGGAGAGATTATAGTATAATGAAATCTGGAATCTGATACAACCTATCCATGACAGCTCATTCTCTGCACAGACTCACTACTCACTCACTATAAAAAGTGGATAGATGGGGCTCCTAATCTCAAGTCACTGCTAGGGAGCACAGATCCCACCTGTCGAGCATTTAAGAGGTGATCTGTGCGGGAAAGAGAAGGTATACTGGAATAAGGCAGGATTTTCACAGTGGCTTCACACAATTGCTAGTAGGTACTCATGTGGTGATCCTGAGGGGGCGAACTCTATGATCAAAAGGGGAGAGACTGGGTTCTTACCCAGCAGCATGAGGGGGTGGAGCAGGGAGTACTGGGGAATCAGAATAGGTATAATTCCATTAAAGATAAGCCCCATAGTTGGCTATAAGGATAAGGTAGGATGCTACTGATCTTTCCACCCTCTAAATGGCTAATAATATAGCACTTGGGGGCACACCAAGATCACTGTGGTATGGTGGCAGGTCAAATATCATCCCCTATTTGAAAATAAATGAACCACCCCAGCCTCTTTTACATATGTGGAAACTAAAGCCTAAAGAGGTGGAATGACTTGTACCAAGTATCACAAGTAGTTAAAAACAGCAGGAAGTTAAATGACATCCACTGATTCCAAAGTATTTATTATTTCTATCCTATATAGTATCTACCACAATGCTTTACATATAATAAGTAATCGGTGCATACTTGTTGAACTGAATGAAATATATTCGAAAACTTAGGAAGTCAAATTTTATTTTTTTCCTCAGATAATATAATTTCAATTAAAAGACAGTTTAAAAAACTACTAGAAAGTATGAGAAGTTCCATTACTTATATTTGATTATTTCTCTTTTTCCTTTGTATGGTTTCTAAGCACTGATGAAATTCAGAGTAGCTGGGGTGTACATTGTTTTATGTTCTTAATATTTAAAAGACATTGTCACAAAGGAAACAACAAAACAGCTTGTTCATTAGCAAACACAGCATGTAAGTTGAAACAGAGGGACAGAAACAAGACTTTAATTATAATCATGAATTCCTTTCCTTCTCCAGAAAAGGTAAGATGACTTCTTTTTTCTACCAGTATTGTCCTCTAGGGCTCACATAAAGAATATATTTTTCCATATGTAGTGTTAGTCAGTATGAACTTGATCATCGGTGCCTAATAAACCGCAACATGAATTCCCAATGAAAGTGAACTGATAGGTACTTCAAGTACAATTTTCTCAGAATGCTAAATGAGTAAGTTGAAAAAAAACTCTGCTCAAGCCGGTTTTCAACTTTCTCATACTGAAACTCTCCTGGAGAGGAAGGGGACCATTAAGGAATGATACACTAGTCTTTGTTTAGATTCATGTCCCCTACAAAGCAAAATTATGTTATAATGTTGCCCCATCGTGGGATAATTTCTTCATGCTGGATTTCTCAGTGACCCCCCTTCAAATTACTGGCCATTATCCCACTAATTGATAAAACCCCCAGAAGTGAAAACTGCAGCTTAAACTACATTGGGATTTCAATAAGTGCAAATAATTTGAAGCCAGATGTGGAACATAACAACATTCTAATGAACTTCCATCACTGCTCAATTCCTTTCTTGGTGTAG
Organism: Phalanger gymnotis; assembly: GCA_028646595.1. NCBI lineage: Eukaryota > Metazoa > Chordata > Mammalia > Diprotodontia > Phalangeridae > Phalanger > Phalanger gymnotis. The sequence continues at coordinate 10,398 of JAQQSZ010005184.1, forward strand.
TACTCATTTGTAGGATAAAAGAAAACAAAAGAAATTCTGCTTAGACTCCAGTTCCAGTCTTAACATTAGTGGAGACTGTCTTTGTCTACAACAAATACATGATGCTGAACACGTAATAATGGAGACAATATTTGTGCACTGCTGGAGTGCTTTTGGATGATTTTATTTTAACAATACTTAATGGCCAAGTAATGGAAATAATGAGCTGAAGTGAAAATCCAATATGAGTTTAATGAGCAGAATACTTTGAGTGAGTGTAAAGGAGAGGACGAAAAATCCCTAAAATGGAAAAAAAAAAAAGCTTATGAAACATTTTACTAGTTACTGCTCCTTGAGCTTATTATTTGTATCATGGCAGAGAAGACATTAAAACTTCTTTAAAATGGTTTATTAAAGTAGTCTTACATTTCTTAGATCCACATATATGTGTCTAGATGCGTTACATATGAAGTATAAAGGTGTCTATGACATCCCTGTAGAACTAGTAACACTTTTCTCAGGATCCTCTTGTGATTTGATAGTGATTGAGAAAGAGAGGGCCATACTAGGAATCTGAAGCCAAGACTTGAGGTAAGGGCTCTGAAATTCAATTAACAGGTTCATGAGCACATCAAGTTAGTAACCCTACATAATGTATGAATGACGATATATTTAGGGACAATCTCTGGTTGCCACAGGCCACTCATACTGAATCTGTTGTGTAGTTTGTTTGTTTTTTTTTCTCGTAGGATGAAAAATAGAAATAAGAAGTAGTTCCACAATACCAACATAACCAGAAAATTGAGATCTGAGGGAAAATGGTGGGAAAAAAATGAACCAGTATGGTCTTTTGGTACTTTGTTTACAAAAGCACTAGATGACTAGCTAAAAGTTTTATCTGTGAATCAGATGTTTTGGCACAGTATAGATATAGCCTAAATAAACTGTCCAAAAGTACACAATATGGCAAGCTGTAAATTTGAAATTAAAATAAAAAAGTTTGTGATTTTTCTTAACCACTAGATTGCATGTCTTTCTGCAATTCAAATTTTCATTATACTTCTTAGTCCCTTAAGCTTTGGCAGTCTTTCCAGAAAGTATTTTCTCCTGGCTTTGATAATAGTGGCATGAGTTTAATATTTAAATACTACTATTATAATGCATTCCTTCTTCATTGCTTTCCTTTCCTTAAATAGAAATAGTTCTTTTGCCCATATGGTAAGCTACAATTTGATTTCTGAATTTCTTCTTTCAAATTAACTCAAAATAATTGTTTTTGGAACCAGCTTATATAGGCTGGGGTTAATTCCTTTGAAACTGGTTTTCAAACAGATAAACATTGTAAGAATAGTGCACATATTTGAATACAATAAGAATTGATCTGAACTTTTACCCCAAATGTGAAATGGATGGACAACAATCTTTTCTGAGCCTTGAAAAAGTTAACTATTTCACTTCTAAATAATTAGTTATATTCACTTTTAGTAGTTACCCAAATAAAAATGAGAGGATTATAGACACAGAATTGGGACATTAGAGATTATCCAGGACAATCCATTTATTTTATTTACATTAACATCATTCCATTCATCTAGCCATTTTTCTGCCTGAGCGTCTGATGATCTGACTTAAAACCTATTCTGAGGCTGAATATTTCTAAAAAATAGAAAAGCTGAATTTACTATAGTAATAAGTTGTAGGTTCCTGTAATGAGAACATGTAGAGATTTCCAAATATCGTGGTATTTTTAATAGGCAGAAACAATGATTAGATGACCATTATTCCATTACTTAGAACGGCTTTGCAGATAGGCTTCAACATATTAGATCTATGGTCTTCTTTATGGTGGGATTCTGCTGTGGTGGCATAGAATCCAGTTTTAGCTAAGCCAAACATGTTGACTTTCTGAAATCAGTTTAACACTAATTAGAAAGACATATCTTTGGAACAGTATTATTTACATTGACTTTTCATAGTGACAATTATTAATAGAGACTAAATCTATCATGTCTAATAGTACAGTAAAATTTCCTTTTTTGGACTTCATTCAATAGTGCTCATAGAATTGTGAATTTATTGTATTGTCCTGACAGAATGCTATAATTATACTCTCAATTTAATACAACTCTATTGATTTAGCACAGTAATGTATCACTCACAGAAATGAATTCTTAAGAATCAGTCAACTAAAACAGCTAGATCTTCCAAAGGATTTAAATCTAACTTTTCCTCAAAAGCACAGAGGGCATCCCTCCAGAGAACACCTTCGCCTATTCCTGTCCACCCTAGTAAGAAAGAAGCCACAACCACCAAAAACTGTATGCAAAGATCCAACATCAGTGGTGGTATTATGAGGAAAGAAGCAGCATGGTAAAGCAGATAAAGGACAAGTCTTAAAAGCTGGCAAATACTGCCTATATAACATTGGGTAAATAATTGAATCTTTTGGTGATCTAAGAAGACTATAAATTACCCTAAATTTGCAGCTATACATTTGTGTAGGGAGTTTTCTCAGAGGGAATTCCTCTGATGAAATCTCAGACCTCATCCTCTCTCTTCTGCCCCCAAAAGAATTAAAATAAAACATTTCTAAAATTTTGTCTTTATATCATAACAAAATCGAGGGCCCTGATTATCTGTCTACTATCTCTGTTAACTTATGATCTAAGAGGAAGAGGAACAATATACCAGACTATCCCAATAATACATTTTTCCCTCACATGAAGCTGTGTACTTTTTTGAAAATTGATTTTTTTTAAAGTTCATCCATGGTGGGGTGGAGCCAAGATGGCAGCTGGAAAGCAAGGAGTTGCTTAAGCGCTCCCTCAGGTCCCTCTAAAGACTTATAAAAATGGCTCTGAACAAATTCTAGAGCTGCAGAACCCACAAAATAGCAGAGTGAAGCAGGGCTCCAGCTCAGGACAGCCTGGATGATTGTTGGCTAAGGTCTATCGCACAGAGCTGGGAGAAAAGCAGAGCAGAGCCCAGCATGTGTCATACCAGGACCAAACAGACCAGGAGCCAGCAGAACAGGCTGTAGGGCCCTAAATTATTGACCTATGGCGGTTACCAGACTTCTTAACCCACAAACACCAAAGACAACAGAAAAGGTTAGTGGGAAAAGCTGCTGGGACAGAATGAAAGGATTTAGTGGTTCGGCCACTGCCCCAGGAGTGGTGGAGGTGGTGCAGCTCTGAGGCTGCTTCCAGAACTACAGCTGCAGTTGCTTCTAGCCCCAGGCCCACCTGGTGAGAGGAATTAAGTGGCAGATTAAAAAAGGAGTGCAAAGCCTGCTTTGCCCTGCCCGGATCTGGGTCGCAATCCTGGTTGGTGGTTATTGGGGGAGAAGGAGCACTGGTATGGCAGAGCTTGCTGTGTAGAAATAGCTCTGAAGACAATAGCACAGCCCCTCAAGCTTGGGACAAAGTACTCTCTACTCTACAAGCAGTCATAGTCGTACCCCCAACAAAACGCACAAGGGTCAAGTAATTGTCTGGGAACATGAACAGGCAGCAAAAACAGACTCAGATACAGACTCAGATTGTGGAATCTTTTTTGGTGA
>JAQQSZ010005185.1:0-13938 GCA_028646595.1 Phalanger gymnotis
CTTCCTTCCTTCCTTCCTTCCTTCCTTCCTTCCTCAATAAAATAAAACTCTGTACAAGGTACTGGATAGTGAGGATAGAAACATAAATTATAATCAGCAACCCCACACAGTCTAGTAGAGGGAATAAGACATGAATAGAAATAACTATAATACAAAATGAAATATGTCATGTTAATATATAGAGGTATGAAAAAGGTGCTAGGAGAATTCTTAGGAAGGAGAGATTATTTCCATATGGGAATCAGCTATTGCATCACTGAAAAACAATTGAGCTTGGCCTTTAGTGATGGAGAAGATTTTAACCGGTCTGAGAAGGGAGAGCATTTCAGGAGTAAAGCAAGTGTCCTAATGAATTTCTAATGTAACTTTCTACCCTGTTCCCTATTTGTATCCTCCCTGCCTTTGACTGACTATTATGCCAAATGTCCAACCTTCCTTGACCCCAACGCTTTCATTGCCTGATTTCACCAACTGTCTCCACCTGTGGTCAGCCTTTCAATGCTTTGAACTGGTCACTTGATGACAAAATCAAGTTCCTGATGGGAAGTAGAACTAAACGTGCCTCCTTGAAGTGTGACGAATTCAGTTTTTAGACAAATTAAGAAAAAATGCATTAGGAAGTACACCATGAAAATTGCTACCTTGAGGTGATATAAATTGAAAATATAATGACATTCATGTAGATAAATTCCTAGATGACAAAAGAATGATTGACTATTAATGGGAACTAGGATATTTGGAACCTGTTTTTATATTTTGAGAGTGTTGTGAAAGGCTATTGTGGTTCTCTTGAAACTATACCTTGATACCATTGAATCCAGGGCTGTATGGACCATGATGCTGACCTCAAGCAGGTGACTCTGATAGTGTTAGACTCTTGGGAATTGTAATTACTTTCTGGTAGGCTGAAGCATAATTAAGCATGCATTTGCTTTGTGTCTTCTGCTGAACAAATAGCTCATTCCTCTTAGATTATTACCCCTTTGTAAAAATGAAAACAAAACAAAACCAAGGCTTACAGAAGTTAGCGGAGTTGCTCAGGGTGACACAGCTGGAAAATAGCAAAGATGATACTGAACCTCAGGTCTTCGAACTCTGAGTTTGTAGCATCACATTTCTCCTCAAGATCATATTAAAAGCAGTAAACAAGATTCTTTGTTATCTTGGGACAGTTCATTGATTATGAATTTAGGGCTTAGATATGTCATCTGGGGAGTGCTGCCATTCCCTCCCTCCCTTCCTCCCTTTCTCCTTTCTTCCCTCCCTTCCTTCCTTCTTTCCTCCTTTCCTCGTTTCTTCCTTCCTTCCTTCCTTCCTTCCTTCCTTCCTTCCTTTCTTCCTTCCTTCCTTCCTTCCTTCCTTCCTTCCTTCCTTCCTTCCTTCCTTCCTTCCTTCCTTCCTTCCTTCCTTCCTTCCTTCCTTCCTCCCTCTTTCTTTCCTTCATGATGTAAATAATTGCAGCTAACGTACCAAAATCAGTTGCTGAGGTCTGAGTAAAAGACATTCTACAACAAACTGATAAGAATTTCCAAATTAAACAAATAAATACTCAGATATTTGGCAATTTAAATGCCCAATAAAAAAGTAGATGGGAAGAAATAAATGGGGAAAATGGTTCAGGTAGAAAAATTAAGAGAGTCCAATGACTTGGAAAAATATAAAGAAGACTCACACTTCTATATCATTAATATTTTGTTTGAAGAATTAAAGAATGGTTGTCCCACAGAAGGTAATGAAGAGGCACAGGATGAGTCAGAGTTGGAACATATAATCAATTAGGAACACTAACATGAAACAGAACTGTAAGGCATTATCAAGGAATTGCATGTTAAGAAGAGATGGGGTACAAGTGGACAAGAAGAGAGCTCTGCTGGTACACTCATAATGTCAGGAGAAATACAGGAAGACTTTTGACATTGGAAAAGTCACTTGAGTGCACTCATCCTCAGCTTCCTTAATTGTGAAATGACTAGGTTGGGTTAGTTAACTTCGGAGATCTCTTCCAGCTCTAGATCCTATCGTCCCACGTGCACCAACCAGTAAAGACTTGGGATAAGAAAAGCTAGCTTAGAACATGCTTAGCTCCCTTTCCCTTTCACCAGTATAATATAAGCATTACACTGCGCATTTGTCACTCACGTCTTCCCTTTTTTTTTTTGAGAATCCACAGATGTTGAATTAGGTATGTTGTTTTCTTCCTTGTATTAACTGACGACAAAGGCTTCTTATGTTCCGAATAGCTGTCAATAAATGAGGAAATGGTCCTACGTTATTTGCTGTTACTACTTATGCCACAAATACTTTGCTTCACCTTTGATAGAAACTGTATCTGAGAGAAGAAAATTAGTATTGAACCTTCTTTGGATTCCACTCAAACCTCTTTATTCATCAACCCGTGCATGTTTCACTTACTACGTGGGTGATACATTCACTTGATGCAGCAAAACAATGTGTGGCAGAGGAGGCTTCATTTCCATGGGTGAAAATACTTTTGATGGATCTACTTTAGCACTTGAGGTAGAAATTCAGCCATTAATATCTTTTTACTTGGGGATGGCTTCTGGGGGCTTAATGGGAATGTTATATCTTATCTGTATAAAGATCTTCCTTATACTTTAAATTCTATGTCCCATTTCCTCTCTGAAGCATTTCCTAAAAATTCTGGCTCGCAGTGGTATTTCTCTTCTCTGGTGGTTTATATATCATAATGTAGTATCTGGTATTTTATTATGCAGTTACTTCAATTTTTTTTTCATTTGTTCATGTGTGTCGATTTTGTTTCCTCAAGCAGACTGTAATCTTTTCAAGGGTCAGGCCAGATTTGTGTCATGTGTCCCCCTGAAGTGTCTAGTTTAGGGCTGTGCACTCCATATACTTGGTGAATTAAATTCAAGATAGCCATTACCTAAACCAGCCCGCGTTTATTTGAGCTGATGGTAGGCCAACCCAAATAACTGTCATCCAACTACTTAATCCTTATTAGTCGCAATGATAAAAACAAAGACTGTATGTTTCTGAGTATAGTAGTGAGTTGTCATGGGAAATGAATGACTTTCATTACGGCAACATTTAGTGTGGCATAGAAGATAGAATGTTAGGCTTGGAGTCAGAAACACCTCGGTTCAAAACCAACTTCTTATGTTATTAGCTCTGTGGGTAATTCAGAGAATCTCAATTTCCTTATCTGTAAAATAGGGACTGGAGCTTTTACCTCATTGGCATAAGAAGGAAGAAAAGAAGCTTTTATTAAGCACCTACTAAGGGCTAGGCACTGTGCTAAACATTTTATAAATATTATCTTTTATTATTTCAACTCCCCCTACCAATTCAGGTTAGCCCCTTCTTTGTAATATAAAGGGTTAAAAGGATGAACACTGAGATGTTAAAATGAGTTGCCCAGGGTCACACAGACAGTGTCAAGGGCAGAACTTAAACCAAGGCCTTTGAGGCAACTTTTTTTTTCTTTTTTTTTCTTTTTTGAGGGGGAAGACAGGGCAATTGGGGTTAAGTGACTTGCCCAAGGTCACACAGCTAGTAAGTGTGTGAGGCCAGATTTGAACTCAGGGCCCCCTGACTCCAGGGCCCGTGCTCTACTCACTGCATCACCTGGCTGGCCCTTGAGGCAACTTTCTAATTGCCATTCCTCATCTATGAAATAGGGACAATAATGCTTGTAGCACCTGCCTCATTGGGTTGTGAGGCTCAAGTGAAACATATATGTAAAATGCTTTGTAGATTTTTGTAGGAGCTAACATCAGTTATTATGATTGGGAGTACATTACAGTAGTATGATTTGTCATGACACAGTGGAAAGAGTGATATATTTGGATTTGTAAGAGCTTGGTTTGAATTCCAGTTCTTCCTCTTACTACTTGTGTGACGTTGGCTAAGTCACTTAACCACTCTGAACCTCACTTGCTAGTGCCTTCCCTCTAATGATTGTCTCAGATTTATCCTCTTTTTGGCTTGTTTATACCTATTTGTTTACATGTTGTCTTTCCTATTAGAACATAAGCCTCTTGTGAGGAGGGATTAGTTTGGGATGTTTGGGCCTTTGTATCACCATTGATAAAAAGTGCAAAGTACATAGTGGGTATATTTTTATCGCCTGACTTGGCTCACCTGTAAAATGAGGGAATTGGATGAAATGACCTGTAAGTCCCACACTCAGTCTTTGATCCTATGGTTCACCTGCATTGATAGAGGGAATCTCCTTACCTAGGGCATCACACACGAATGGCATTGCACCTCCACTCCAGACACAAACCTGGAACCAAAGAGAGGAAAGTGAAAGTGACCCTAGCTGTGAGCAGCCCAACCAAATCCAAGAAGAAGACAGATAAAAGACAATTATGAAAACAAAGATTTCTTTAGTTCATCCCACATTCACTATGCATCCTTTATGAGCTTTCTACTGCCTGGTTCTTCTGTCTCTTCTCCTAAGCAAATCTTGGCTGCCTTTTAAGTTTCTGACTGAAAATACAAATTGCTGCTTGAGCTCCAAAGTCTCAGCAAAGCTCACCTGGCCCTTTCTGCACCCAGAGACTCCCTTCAGGTTGTATCAGGAATTAAGTTCCTCACTGTCCATTCTGCAAAAGACTCTTGGGTACATGGAAGAGATGTGTACAGAGTAGACACTGCTTGTGAAAATAACTGAAATTAACGAAACATAATTCCTTCTGTTTATATAGTTTAATCTACCTTCCAAAGTGTTTTCACAAGCAATATAGCATTTGATTCATTCTTACTTCCCTGGTCATTTATTAAGTATCTATTATGTTCTAATGAGGGGGCCAGGTGGGGAATATTCACATGAATGTGATACAATTCCTGTCCCCAAATTGCTTTTAACTGAGAAGCAGAAATAAAACAAGGATGCAAATACTTATCACACAGAGCAGGATGTGATGAGTGTCACAAAGGAGACATGAACAAAAGGTGATGAGACTTCCAAATTAGGATGAATCATAGAAGGCTTCATCGATAAGGTGGGGGATTTGAAGGATCACTAGGATTATAACAGGAAATATAATATACAGGTGGAATGAATAGTGTAAGTAAAAACAAAGAAGGGAAATGATAGTGAGTGCCTAGCCAATGAAAATTAGTACAAAGTAATTTATAATCTTAGAGAGTCATCCAGGGCACTGAAGAAGTTAAGTGATTTGCCTAGAGCCACATGGCCAATGTTTGTGAGGTAGAATTTGAACCCAGGATATCCTGACACCAAGGCCAGTTTTCTGTCCATAATGACAGCTCTCTCCCTTTTACCTGTACTGTTGGGAGCTAAAGAGTGTCTGAAAAAGGGAAAAGGACCTACATGCACAAAAATATCTGTAGCAACTCTTTTTGTGATAGTTAAAAAATTGGAAACTGAGGGGATGTCCATCAGTTGAGAAATGGCTGAACAAGTTCTGGCATATGATTGTAATGAAATGCGATTGTTCTATAAGAAATGACAGCAGGATGCTTTCAGGAAAACCTGGAAAAATGTACATGAACTGATAAAAAGTGAAGTGAGAAGAACCAGGAGAACATTGAACACTGTAAGGGCAATATTGTACAATGAAGAATTATGAATGACTTGGCTATTCTAAGCAACACAGGGATCCAAGACAATTCCAAAAGACTCTCTGGAAGATCCTATCCACATCCACAGAAAGAACTGATGGAGTCTGAATGCAGATCAAAGCATACTTTATATTTTCACATTTTTTCTCCTTTTTCAAAAGGTAACTTTTTTACAAACTTTTTTCTTTTGCAATGTAATTAATATGGAAATACATTTTTCATGATCGTCACATATAACCTATATCAAATTGCTTTAGGAAAATTGTCTCAGGGAAGGGGGAGGTAAGGAAAGGAGGGAGAACATTTGGAACTCAAAATTTTATAAAAAATAAATATTAAAAAATTTTCTTTATATGTAATAGGAAAAATAAATTTTAAAAGAGTCTCTGGAAAAGAAGGGCAAGTGGCTGTTTATTTAGTAATCCACTCATTTAATTCTAGATGTGCATTGCTGTATGGATAGTTAGCCAAACAAAGGGCAACACGAGGCAGGGATACAGTGAAGATAAAATGACTAAGAAAAAAATTTGATGATGGTCATGTTAATCCTACTACATGAAGAATGGTATGTTCTAAGGACCTGAATGTAAGGTAGAAAGATTCAGTGTACAGAAACTGCAAATTTTGCAGTACAGAGAGAAGGATAAAGGAAAACACAGGATGGATATATCTCCTAAAGGAAGCAGCTCACTATCACTCTTCAGGGTTAGCAGCAGATTTCAGAAATCTATCTTTAGAGATGTCGAGGGAATTTTTGTATAGGCTCCTTCCCCCTTTCTGAGCCCTCTCTCCAAAATATAAGTTCCTTCATTTTACCTGTGTTAATACCACTGCAGAAGAAAACAGTTTAATAAATACATTCACCACTATGGCACTTAATGTCTTATCAGAGAATCACGGAGTTTTAGAGTTAGAAGTTACCTCAATGGTCATCTAGTATTATGGCTTCACAAAAAAGAGTTCTCACAATAATATATCTGATAAGTATCAGCTGAAGTCTACTTGAAGTCCTCTAAGAAAGAAGCAGTCCAACCCATTAATTTTTACTGGTGGGTAAGCCTCGGAGGTGGGATTTAAATGATTAATATATCCAGTTGGGGGGTTGTCTACTCAAAAGACGTGATATCTGAAAGAACATTGGAAATAGGAGAGAGAGAGGGAGGGGGGGGGAGAGAGAGAGAGAGAGAGAGAGAGAGAGAGAGAGAGACAGAAAGACAGAGACAGACAGAGAGACAGACAGACAGAGACAGAGAGAGACAGACAGACACACAGATAGGCAGACAGATTGAGAGAGAGACAGAGAGACAGAGACAGAGCATAGAGCTGGAGAAGGGCAAATGTTAATCCTAAAAAGGGAGAAGAAGGTGTATTTAAACTATAGGTCAGTGGATTTTGACATCTAGCAAAATGCTAGAACATGTTAATATCTAGCATTTATATGATGCTTTGAGATTTCCAAAGAGCTTTACAAATATTACCCTCACAACAACCCTGAGAGGTAGGTGCTATTGAACCTTTTTAGAGATGGGGAAACTGAGGCAGACAGAGTTATGGGACTTACCCAGGTTCACATAACTTGAATTCAAGCTTTAATTCACATAGACTTGAATTCAAGTCTATCCTGACTCCAGGTCCAGCTTTCTATCCTCTGTACCTCCTAGCTACCTAGATGGCTGGTATACATCTAGAGAAGGAAGTCAAACTAATATCGTTTCCCTTTTTGACAGGGTCCTAAACTGGTAGATCAAGGTCATGTTGTAGATGTAGTTTCTGATGATACTCTTATAGAAACAATGGAGAGATATGGGCTAATTAATAGTAGAATTAAATTCAGAACTAATTGAGAGGTCATACTCAAAGAATAGTCATTAACAATTGATCCACGGCAACTTAGAAGGTCTACAGAATGGTGCTCCAGGGATCTATACTTATTTTAGAGCTTTCTCCCATTTTTTTAATCAGTAGTTAGGATAAAGACATAAATAGAGATCTTATGTTTTCAGAAGACAGAAAGCTGTCTGGATGAAAAAGACAGGATCCAAAGAGATTTTGACAGGCTAGAAACTGTCCTTAATATGATCAGATGGAATTCATTAGGGACAACTATAAAGAGTTTTGGTTAGGTCCAAGAAATACACTTCCCAAGTAAAGGTGAAGAAGATATTGTTAGATAGCTGTTTGGCTAAAAATGATGGTCTGGGACTTTAAGTGGCCTGCAGGCTTGGTATGAGTGACTAGTGTGACATGCGAGCCAAAAATAAAGGTAATGCTATCTTGGGCTGCATAAAGAGAGGATTAGCTTTAGGGAATAAGGAGTTTTTTTCTCTGGGCAAATTATATCTAGAATATTGCATTCAGTCTTAGACATAATATTTTAGAAAGGGCACTGATAACCATGAGAGTCTCTAAAAAACAAATAGGATGGAGAAGGGTCCTGAAACTATGCCATGTGAGAATCATTTGAAGTAACATTTTAGCCTAGAGAAGAGACAATCTTTATAATATAAAATATCTTTAAGTATCTGAAAGGCTGTCAAGCTGAAGAGTAATTTCAACTTCTGTTTGGAACTATAGGGCAGAACTAGCAGTGAGTGGAAGTCACAAATAGGAAATTTTAGGCTTAATGTAAAGAAAACTTTCTGATGATTAGAGCTATCCAAAAAGTGGGATCAAGATGCTTTGAGAAGTGGTTAGTTCCCCCTCATTTGAGGTACTTAAGTAAAAGCTGGATGGCCATTAATTAGATGTTTTGTAGAAGGAAACCTTCTGAGCATATGATTTGGAATAGATATTTTCTGAATTTTGTTCCAACTCAAAAATTTTGTGAAAATGATAAGACTTTCCTGGCTAGAGAAATATTGGTGTTGGCAGAGAAGGAAACATCAGGTACAGCAGCAGACCATGATATCGAGGAATTCTACTGAGATGTGTGAATGGGAGGAAAGAGGGTCTCTGATGCACTGAGCCAAAGTAATGGTGATGGTCTTAGAAAATTCTCATTTGTAAGTTTACTTTGACTTTGTCAGTCTGCATAGATACCTAGGTGATATGTCATATGTTTTATATTCCTTGGGGAAAGTGGTCCCTGTGGTGCTACCCATCTTGTGAGTTTGGGCATTTTAGAAGAGCAAGTAGCCCAGAAAAGAGAGAAGTATCATTATCAGGAGAATTTTTAAGGGCATCTAGGTGGCACAGTGCATACTCTTGCTGGTTGGACTTGGTGTTAGGAAGACCAAGTTCAAATCCTTCCTCAAACACTTAAAAGTTTTGTGACCCTGGGGAAGTCACTCAGCCTCTAGGTTTACTCGCCTGTAAGACAGAGATAATAAGAGTGCCTGCCTCAGAGAATTGTTGTGTGTATCAAATGAGTTAACTTACATGTAGTGCTTTGCAAATCTTAAAACACTTTATAAATGTTAGTTATCATTATTTAATGATTAGTCGTTATCATAATTAGTGCTAAGACAAGTATCCTGAGATGCAGCTGTTTAGTATGTTTTAAATTTGGGGATGAGACTGGCTTCCTTTCACCTGAACCCAGAGTCCTTGCCATACATATCCTTGTTTCTCAAATTGAAGAGATAAACTATCATACTTCCATTTTCCCTCACTATTCAAGGTCTCCTCATTTTCAAGTTTGAATATTTCTCTCATTCTCTTTGTATGTTTCTCATTTGTAGTAAGTCTCCTGATGAGCTGCAATAAGAAAAGACTGTTGCTCCATAGGGAAAGTACAACTACCTACTATTTATTATCCTATCTGACTGATCACTTTTTGACCGGAGACTGACAATGTCCTATATAGCACGTTTTTGGGGCCCTAACAGAAATTTACGGTAGCTTTATTTGACCTTAACACTTTATGCTCCATTCATGTATTTGAAGAATCAGCAGATTATATGACGGGTTAAAGCATGACTTTTCTCTCATTCTGTCAGAGATTTATGGCTTACCTGCCAACAGAGTTGGCCTGTTTTGTCCTGACACAAATTTGGTTTGGTTTGTTGTTTGATAAAGAAGAAAAACTTTCATGTGAGCACCTTCTCTTGAGAAATGGGTGTAATAGGGATGTGTGGCATGATGGGCTATAGGGATTAGAGGAACATGGGATTTTCTAAACGTGTCCTGGGAAGTAATGCACACAAATCCAACTGACAAATGATTGGATTAGTGGCTCATGCCAGCCTTTCCTATTTAGCCTTTTAAAGTCTCAAAACATGAAAATCAAAAAATTCATAGGATTTGAGAGATACTGAGTGATACGTTTAATATCCACCAGTGGCTTCCTTGTCATAAAATCCGGTGGCCTTTTCTCAGTCTTCATCTCCCATCCTTCTCTGACGTGCTGATCCTGCTTGGACACCTTGTGGAAATTCACTCATCCTTTCACATCTTGAACACTGTAGTTCCCTGGGAGGCCACCCCTTGACTCACTTCTTAAAGAGGTTTATTTACTGAATGGGCCTGATCTCACTCAAAGTGAGAACCTGAAAAGGCCTTACCCTAAAAGGGCCAGGGTCTCCCATTTCATGCTGGGTCATCTCCAGTTGTCCTGCTGAGTATCTGGCCACTGGACCCAGATGGCTCTGGAGGAGAAAGTGAGGCTGGTGACCTTGCACAGCCCTCCCTCACTCAAATGCAAGTCAACTGTAAGTCATGTCATCATCTCCTTAATGCCATGGTCCTCTTTGAAAACAAAGGACAAACACAACAACAACCACCTTTTCTTTCTATCTTCTTCTCTGCCTACTTTTCTGACTCCTTATTTTTCCTATCTCTTGAGTGCTAAGACAATCCTGGTGGCTTTCTGTTTGTGTAAGCAGCAAGAGGGCACAGTGAATTGAGTGCTGGACCTAGAGTCAGGATGATTTATATTTACAACCTCATTCACATTCTCCCATCAAACCAACTCCTCCTTTTGACCTCTTGATTTCTCTTTCTAACCTCCTCTCCAATTACTTTTCTGTGTGAAATTTATACTGCAGCCAGACTATGCTGTTTGCCATTTACCATGTAACCTTGACTCAGGTAGATGAGGTAGGTTTAGAATAAGGTCCAAATTAATTAATTCTGTCGTTGGAAGGATAGTTATGAATTGGTCTATGCTTATGCCCCTGGTTGGAGGTAGCCATATTCTTGAATAGTACAATTGGATGGAGCTCCTAGGCCTGTGCTAGGAAGGATCCTGCCCTCCTTCAGGGTGCCCATTAAGCCCTCATCCTGTAAACAAAGGGAAGAGAAAATAGTTTGAGTGAAAGTGGGAATCAATACAGCCTGTTGGATACTGGGACAACACCAGTCAGATTACAGAAGTGATTAGTGTCAGGTAGTACCCTCCAAGAAGTTTACTTTTGTTTAATTTGCTTCACACAAACTTCAGTTAACTCACCATTTGCTCCACTCATAGTCTTGTTAGTCTAATATGAAGTGCTTAGTGTTGCTCTGCATTTGGGAAGGATTAATGGCCCATCCTCTGATAAAACAACAAATGTTGCTTTCCTGATACAGATAGAACTTGTTCACAAACGCCCATTGCCCTTTCATACAGAGGATATGACAGGTAGTAGAAGGTACACCAGACCCAGAATTAAGAGACCCGGAGCTAACATTTAGTAGCTATTTGACTTTGGGACATATAACATCTTGTTATTTGACCTCTCTGAGCTTCCTTGTCTTTAAATGAGAGGATGAGACTGCTTGGCCTCTAAGGTCTGTTATAGCTATAATTCAATGATTAAGTCTACCCCAACTTTTTCCTCTAGGAATATATTATTAAACATAATGTCAAATCTTCAGCTAATGAAAATCTTCTCTGGATTTCAGTATTTCACCTGGCCTTTTATGTTTGTATAGTAGGGATTCCCAAACTAATGGAGGAGCCTATTTCCATAATTCCTTCCTATTATCCTTCCCAGTTGTTTGCCTTCTCATCATGGTGTTGTGAATAAAGTGCTGGACCTAGAAATTGGGAAGACATGGGTTCAAATCCCACCTCTGTCACTTACTAGCTCTGTGACCCTGGACTGTTAATTTTCTCTCTATGTATATCATGTAATTTCTTAAGATTAAAAAAAAAGATTGATATAATGGTTGTAACCAGGAATCAAAGTCAGAGATTATTTGACTAATTATTGACTTTTCTATAATATTATGAGTACTGGGGCACATGGACTTAGGAGGCAGAATCTCTCCTTTGGTAAAAATTACCTGTTATGGGGAGCCAAGATGGCAGCAGGAAAGCAGGGATTTGCTTAAGGTTCCCCCCGCCAAATCCCTCCAAACACCTGTAAAAAATGGCTCTGAACAAATTCTAGAGCTGTGGAACCCAAGAAATAGCAGAGGGAAACAGATCTCCAGCCCAGGAGAGCCTGGATGGTTGCCAAGAAGTGTCCACTGCATGGTGCTGAGAGCGGAGGGCAGCCCAGTGTGGGCCACATCAGGACAGACCGGAACTGGAATCAGCCAGTCAGAACAAGCCTTGGGGCCATGAAACAGTGAGCTGTGGCAGTCAACCCACAAACGCCAAAGAGCAAGTTAGGGGAAAACTACGGGATCGAGTTCAGTGCAGTCTGGCCACCAGCTCTGGGGGTGGAGGAGGTCATGCAGTGGTGGTATTAGCAGGAAGCTCCTGAGGCTGCCTCCAGAGCTCCAGTGTCAGTGGCTTCCCAAGTCCCTGGCTCTAGCAGCAGATCAGAGTAGGAATTCAAGGAGCACTTTGTGGGCACAAAAGGCAGATTCTCTTGCTGTGCCCTGCTTAGATCTGAATTGCGGTCCTGGTTGGTGGTTCCTGAGGGAGGAGAAGTGCTGCTGTGACAGAGCCTGGAGTGACAGTGAAGTAGAATTAGCTCTGAAAACAGCAGTCCTTGGACCCTAAAGGTTGGGACAAAGTATTCTCTACTCTACAAGCAGTCATATCCTGACAAAAAGATCAAGGGTGAAGTAGTTGGCTGGGAATGTTAACAGAAAGAAAAACCAAACTCAGACTTAAATTCACACTCAAACTCAAACTCTAGATTCCGTTTTTGGTGACAAAGAAGATCTACACATACAGCCATCAGAAGTCAATAAAGTCAAAGAGCCTACATCAGAAGTCTCCAAGAAAGATATGAATTGAGCTCAGGCCATTTAAGAGCTCAAAAAGCATTTGGAAAAGCAAGTAAGAGAACCAGAGGAAAAATGGGGAAGAGAAATGAGAGTGATGCAAGAAAACCATGAAAAACAAGTCAATGATTTGCTAAAGGAGACCCAAAAAATACTGAAGAAAATAACACCTTAAAAAATAGACTAACTGGGGGGGGGGGGGCCGAGCCAAGATGGCAGCTGGAAAGCAGTAACTGGCGTGAGTTCCCCACCAAGTCCCTCCAAAAACCTATAAAAAAATGGCTCTGAACCAATTCTAGAACTGCAGAACCCACAAAGTGGCAGAGGGAAGCAGGGCTCCAGCCCAGGACAGCCTGGATGGTCTTCGGGTAAGGTCTGTCCCACACGGAGCTCCCAGCTCCCAGCTGAGGGGATCAGAGCTGAGCCCAGCAGAGCCCAGCGCGCACGGCCCAAGCCGACCAGACCGAGGACCAACAAGACCAGGAGCCAAGCGGAGAATGCCCTAGCGTTCTGAATTACTGAGCTGTGGCATGTATCAGACCTCACAACCCACAAACAGCAAAGACAACACATAAGGTTAGTGGGAAAAGCTGCGAGATGGGACAGAGTTTGCGGTTCGGCTACTGCCCCTGGGGCAGCAGAGGTGGGGCAGCTTTAGAACTACTGCTGCAGTTGCCTCTGGCCCCAGGCCCACCTGGTGGGAGGAATTAAGTGGTTGATCAGAGCAGGAGTGAAGAGCCTTCTGAAGATTTAAGCCCAGTCCCAGTAGGGGGTTCTTGGGGAAGGAGGAGTGCTGGTGAGGCCGTGCATCCGCCTGAGCATGGAACATAGAACTCTTTAGTCTACGAGCAGTCGTACCCCGTTGAAAAAAACTCAAGGGTTCAGTAAGTTGTCTGGGAACATGGCCAGGCGGCGAAAACACACCCAGATTCAGTCTCAGACTCTGGAATCCTTCTTTGGTGACAAAGAAGACCAAAACATACAGTCAGAAGAAGTTAACAAAGTCATAGAGCCTACAACAAAAACCTCCAAGAAAAACATAAACTGGTTTCAGGCCATGGAAGAACTCAAAAAGGATTTGGAAAAGCAAGTTAGAGAAGTAGAGGAAAAATTGGGAAGAGAAATGAGAAGGATGAGAGAAAACCATGAAAAACAAGTCAATGACTTGCTAAAAGAGACTCAAAAAAATACTGAAAAGTATACTGAAGAAAACAAGACCTTAAAAAATAGACTAACCCAAATGGCAAAAGAGCTGCAAAAAGCCAA
>JAQQSZ010005186.1:0-13938 GCA_028646595.1 Phalanger gymnotis
CCAATTGCCTCCTGAAAAAGATCCCAAAAAGAAAACTCCTAAGAATATTGTTGCCAAATCCCAGAGCTCCCAGGTCAAGAAGAAAATGCTGCAAGCAGCCAGAAAGAAACAATTTGAGTATTGTGGAAACACAATCAGGATAACACAAGATCTAGTAGCTTCTACATTAAGCGATCAAAGGGCTTGGAATATGATATTCCAGAGGTCAATGGAGCTAGAATTAAAACCAAGAATCACCTACCCAGCAAAACTGAGCATAATGCTCCAAGGCAAAATATGGATTTTCAATAAAATAGAGGACTTTCAAGCTTTCTCAGTGAAAAGACCAGAGCTGAATAGAAAATTTGACTTTCAAACACAAGAATCAAGAGAAGCATGAAAAGGTAAACAAGAAAGAGAAATCATAAGGGACTTACTAAAGTTGAACCATTTTGTTCACATTCCTACATGGAAAGATGATGTGCGTAATTCATGAGACCTGAGTATTAGGGTAGCTGAAGGGAATATACATATATATATATGTATATATACATATATATATATACACATATATTATATATATAGACAGCAGGCACAGGGTGAGTTGAATATGAAGGGATGATATCTAAAAAAATAAAATTAAATTAATGGATTAGAGAGGAATACGTTGAGAGAGGGAGAAAGGGAGAGATAGAATGGGGTAAATTATCTCACATAAAAGTGGCAAGAAAAAGCAGTTCTGTTGGAAGGGAAAAGGTGGCAGGGGTTGGGGGAATGAGTGAATGTTGCTCTCATCAGATTTGACTTGAGGAGGGAATAACGTACACACTCAATTGGGTATCTTACCCCACAGGAAAGAAGGAAGAAGGGGATAAAAAAGGGGGGATGATAGAAGAGAGGGCAGATAGAGGGAGGAGGTAATCAAAAGCAAACACTTTCAAAAAGGGACAGGGTCAAGGGAGAAAATTGAATAAAGGGGGACAGGATAGGAAGGAGCAAAATATAGTTAGTCTTTCACAACGGAAGGGTTTTACATAATGATACATGTGTGGCCTATGTTGAATTTCTTGCCTTCTTAATGAGGGTGGGTGGGGAGGGAAGAGGGAAGAGAATTTGGAACTCTAAGTTTTAAAAGCAGATGTTCAAAAGAAAAAGTTGTTTTTACGTGCAACTGGGAAATAAGATATACAAGCAATGAGGCATAGAAATCTATCTTACCCTACAAGAAAGTAAGGGGAAAAGGGATGCAGGGGAGTAGGGTGACAGAAGGGAGGGCTGACTGAGGAATAGGGCAATCAGAATATAAGCCATTTTGGAGTCGGGGGGAGGGTAGAAATGGGGAGAAAATTTGTAATTTAAAATCTTGTGGAAATCAATGCTGAAAACTAAAAATATTAAATAAACAATTAAAAATTAAAAAAATATTTTAAAAAAAAGAATAAATTTGACTTAGTTTCATCAACTCTCAGTGGAGAAGCCAGTAATACAATGCCATGCCCTCAGTTGTTTCTTCATAAGTGTCTTCAATTGTACACCATATCTTTCATTATTAGTCTTTCTTCTTGCTTTTTTGCCAATTCTGATTTTAGTTCTAATGAGTCAATGATCTGACTATAATACAGACAGCTGACTCCAGTATAACTCCCACATCAATAAAATCTTTCCCTATATGTTCAAATATAATCCAGTTTGTTCTTTGTAGTGTTATTTGGCACATGGTAGTTCCCTTTTTCAATGAATATATTCATGAGAGAGACATGAGATTTCTGTGTAATCTGCAAGTCTTTTGCTTCTCTCTTCCTTCTTCCTGAACCATGATTTCCCACATATGCTTTCCATCCTTACCTTTTCCCTCCTTTTCATGGAAGTCATCAAGTATCAGAATGTATATTAGTTTGATATGGAGGATCTTATCAAGTTCCTCATAGAATTCTTTATTAACTCATCTTCAGCAATTGATGTTACTGCATAAGCTATGATTATTTTCATGGTGGTCTTTTTGAAAATATTTATTCTTTTTTTTGGAAAATATTTATTCTTAGTAGTAAAGTACGTAATGACCAAATACCCCATGAAATGACAGCTCTGGTTACCCCTTGGCTTATAACAAAACCCATTCCACCAAATCCTTTCTTTGTATCTCTCAGGAGTAACCCTTTCATTTCTGCTGCAATTGCCTTCTTTCTTCTGGCTTTGCTTACAGTAAGAATATCAGGAGTGGTGCGATATGTTCATTTGTTGATCATTGAACAAGAATCTCACATTTAGAGTTTAAATGAAAGTTTATTGAGAATGTATGAGCCTTAGCACTCTCTTCCACCTTTCCTATCACTCAGCTACCTTCACTGAAGATGTGGAAAGGGGCCTCCCAGGATGGAGGACTATTTTGTATTTTCATGGATTTCTATGGCAAAAAACAATAACAAAAAAAAGCATCTCTGTATGACCAAACTACTAATGACCAGACTGCTAACCTTATTTAATTAGGTTGACCCTTAGAAACTCATCAGACCAAACTGAAAGCTTGCATTCAAATCTACGCAAAATCTTTATGAGAATCATCTATAGATAAATTGAAGTTGTCTTTAATGATGGTGTTAGGAGGGAACAAACTGATTTTCACATGCAGCATTTGACAACGGACCACAGCTTTTTTGTTGCTGTTTAGTCATTTCAGTTGTGTCCAACTCTTTGTGACCCCTGTTTGCGGGATACTAGAGTAGTTTGCCATTTCCTTCTCCACCTTATTTTACAGAGGGGGAAATTGAGGCAAATCGGGTTAAGTGATTTGCCATGGGTCACACAGATAGTAAGTGTCTGAGGCCATATTTGAACTCAGGAGGACTCATCTTCCTGACTTCAGGCCCAGCATTCTACTGTGCCACCTAGCATAATGGAATATTACAGTGCTGTAAGAAATAATATGTGTGATTAATACAGAGAATCATGGAAAGATCTATACGAACCAATCCAGAGTGAAGTAATCAGAGCTAAGAAAACAGCATAGCTAGTAAGTGTCTGAGAACAGATTTGAAGTCAGGAAGATGAGTCTTCCTAACTCTAAGGCTGGTATGCCGCTTAGCTGACCAGTTTCAGATCTTTACCTTTTCACAATTAACTGAATGGTGTAAGATCTCACTGTTCTTATTGTTTGTTGATTATGAAGTGGCATTTGTACCAGTAGAACAAAATGTTGTGCTATAAGCTCATTTACATAAAGGTATCTCCCCTCCATACATTAAACTTCTATAACAGAAATAACCCTGTTCAGTGTTTGTCGTTTGTCCTTTGTTCTCGAAGAGGACCATGACATCAGGAAGGTGATGCAAGACTTGCAAATGAATTGGAAATAAGTGAGGCAGGGCTGTGCAAAGTCACCAGCCTCACTTTCTTCTCCAGAGCCATCTAAGTCCAATGGCAAGATATAGACCAGGATGACTGGAGATGGCCTTGATGCAGTGGAAGACCTTGGCCTTTTTAAGCTAAAGTCTTTCCCAGGTTTCAGTTTGTCTGAGGCAACATCCATTCAGTTACTAAGGCTAGGTAAGAAATGAGGTAAAGAATGGCCTCTTTTACCTAGTTAAAAAAAATGTTCAGTGACCCTTTGATAATAAATATCCGGTAAAGCATAAAACAGGGAAATATATCCTCATCAAAAGCAGTTGCTTTTGGTATTTGTGATGGAAGGGATCCAATGTACAGTCCAGGTGGAAAAGGGATTCCATGGATTCCTTGTAAGTGATGAGATCTTCCATATGTCCATTTGTGGATGATATTGTGATGACTGCATCAAGGCCTGAAACATTGCAGGTCCTCCTGGGAGTGAGCCAGAATCACTCTAAGGACTTTGGTCTGTCCATCTACAGGAAAGATTAAGCAAATTAAGACTGTCTAATTGTCTGGGTTTCAACCTATATTCTAGAGTACAGGTACTCTAGAGAATCCAAAATTTAAGTATCTGGGACAGACAGCAGAAACAGATGATGAACTGGGCCCACATTTGAATAGGATGGATAGGGCTGGATTTCTTGGGAAGGGGCGGAATTACAAAACTTTACTGACCCTAAATTTCTTATGAAAACAAAAACTCATCTCATCAATACTAATATTGTATTGGCATTGCAATATTCAATATGAAATAAAATATGACTTCATCTGAAAAAGCAATTATCACTTAGAAGGCAATGGAGAGGCATATGGTAGGTATAAGCAGGCTACAATGTATAATCACCAATGAACTTTGAAGAAAACCAGGAGTAAAAGAGATCATCAAAGACTTGCAATTTGCAAAGAGAGATGAGCTGGTCATGTGGCACAAGTGAAGGCACAACTGGACAGTCATGTTCCACTGGTGGCCTCATGATTTCAGGGGGAATTCAGGAAGCCTTCTGTCTTTTTGGTCAGACCCCTATGGCAGACTTTTAGAAGGATGTGCATAAGAGTCACCCAACATGGGTAGGGATGAATTCGATGTGAGGCGTCTCATTTGGAGGGAACTTTCAAACTGGTGAAATCACAGATCCTTTTGAGTATTGTAGATGTGACCTAAACTGGTCCTTCGAGCATGCCCAATTTGGCTAACATGGAGCCGACAGCATCCCCTACTACACGGGTTGGCGTAGCCTCCTCAATTTATATCTTCAAAAGTAGTGAGACTGAACCATTTGTCATCTTTTTAACTACGCTCTTCTCAACAACCCTCTGCTGCACCCAGCATGGATGCCATAAACTGAAGGCCTTGCCTTCCTCTGCCTACTTCTCTTTGACTCCAAGTCTGAGAAATGGGTCTGGTGGTGTTTGTTTCTGGTAGTGGTATTTATTCTCAGTTTCAGGTGCCAGAGGTGATCCACAGGAGACTAAAAAGCTCAAGCCATGATGACCCTGGGGCCAGGATTGCAGGTGGGTTGGTATAGCAAGCCAACACAGCATGAAAGTCCTAAGAAGTCAGTGCGCCTGGGACTTGGGCCCAAAGAGAGGCTTTGGACTTGGAACTGGGATGTGCTCTGAGCTAAGCTCTGAACCTAATCCTCTTCACTTCCTCAGACGCTGAAGTGTTGTAAGGTGGGAGGAGGATTATGCCTCCTACGTGTTGGATACTATATGTTTTAAATTATATCTTTTGAAGTAAACATTCCTTTGTAAAAACATCATTGTTACATACATAGTTTCTTCATCATTATCTACGTGATTATCACAGGCTCTTCCACAGCTCCTCAAATTGTGTATAAATGCCGATCATAAGCACAGAATCTGTCATTTCTCATTTTTACATAAATCCATTCATCTAGACAAAGCCTGAGGAAATTCAATGCATCTTCTATGATGTCGATGCTGTGTCTATTGCAGATTCCCATTGCCCACCATTGTTTCCAGTCCAGCTCCTCTTCCTATGAAAATGAACCCTCCCAAAAGCAGAGGACTGCTATCATTAACTCTCCAAAATATCAAAGAATGGTGGAATACACTGTCTCATCCCACTCCTTGTGATTCATTAAGCATTTCTTCAAAGAAGCCGGAATCCACAGCCATCTCAACCTTCTCCCCAGAATCTCCCCTCAGCACTTCGCTGTATCGCCTCGTTTTTCTTCCCTGGTTGAATCAGGCAAGTCTCTATGTTCCCTTTCAAGCATCTGGGCAGTTTTGGCCACTGGCCACCTCATGATCAAGAGAAAGATAGGACTAATCCTCTGCTAGGAAGAGCGACCCCCAATGAATGGTCCTTCTTTCACAGAGTGCCATGTGGTGATTTGGCCCCTCTAAACGGTCCAGTATATGCTTTTAAACATCTTTGCTCAGGTGGGCAGTTCATGACATTCCCATCACTTTCATTTCTAGTTACTTCCTCTCAGCCTCATTTCTGATCCCTGAAATATCCAGGTCCATACAGAAGCAAGGGAAAAAAAGTGAAAGAAAGATCTGCTTTCCTAGTAAGAGGTACAATGAGATGAGTACATCGAAGCATTGAAACACATCACACTGTTGATTCAGAGGAAGCTTGCAGTCTACTTTCATCTAAAAAAAAAGGTCTTTTTCACAGTACAGAGGAGAGGGATTCCCCAAGAGGAAGAAGGATGTTTTTAAGTATTCACTTAAAGGCCCAGGATCTAAATTTGTTTCACTGCTCCCAATCCCCTTCTTAGTCTTTTCTTTTTTTCCCATTTTCTCTTGCCTATGCCTTAGACTTTTCAGTGGCACCCAAAGGATATTGCCTTGCCCTGCTGAGTCTAAAAGGGTTAGAAGCTCATATTTACTTTCATGTCAGAAATGCAGCAAAATGAATCCAGAGAGTTACTAGAGCCAGATTACACTGATTCCTGAGACCCAAAAGCTAAATTTTTCAACATGAGCATTTATACCTCCAAAATCAACACACACTACAAATCAGGGCTTTGTTTATTATTTTGTTGATTGTCTAGAGTTTAAAAATTGATGGAGAATATAGTGATGCAGATTTTTTTTTGGAAAACTGGTTGGTTGTTAAACCAATTGTGCCCATGGCTTCAAGTCATCTTTTTATCTCTGCAAAGACCCTAAGGCCTAAGACATGATGCACAGAGAGAATGTATGTGTGTGTATGTGTGTGTGTGTGTGTGTGTGTGTCTGTGTAAAATATTCTATACATCTATTTATCAGTTCTTTGGATGCAGATAGCATCTTTCTTTATATGTCCTTTTATAGTTAGGTTGGGTATTTATAATCCTCAAAATGACTTATTTATTCAAAGTCATTCTTAAAATTATGTTGCTGTTAGTGTATACAATGTTCTCTTGGTTCTGCTCATTTCACTCTTCGTTATTTCGTGCAAGTCTTTCCATGTTTTTCTAAGGTCACTATGAGTCATTTCTGTTTGAAGTAGGTAAATAATTGGGGCAGGAAGGAGATAGAGGAACTCTAAGGGAGATACAGGGAAGCCATCAATTCACCTCTAGTCAATTCAAAGGAGTTCATGGAAAAAGTAGGATATTAGTTGTAGTTTTAGTAACTAGAAAGAGCAATGGAAAAGGAACCTGCTCTACCTTCTAGATGGGTTTTTTTCTCCTACTGTTCTCAGGTCCCTTGCACCCCTTCCCTGAACAGGCCAGGCCTCTAAGATGACAGTAAATAAGGTTGAAGGTGTGGTGAGTATATGAATTTCATAGACAACACCTCCCACACCCACAAAACTCCTCTCCAAAACTCTAATTCCTGCTCCTTTTCTTACAGAATCTACTCCCCAATCACTAATTTCAAAATTAAGTTACCTGCTGTCTCCTCAAAGTTATACCCCATTGCCTCAATGCTCCCGAGATGCACGGAGCATAGAGCAGAGAACACAATGCTGCAGAATATATATATAATGCTCCAGCTGGAAGGGACCTGAGAGACAGTTTAGCTCAACAGCCCCATGGGAACAAAGGCCCACCTCTTTATCACCAACATTTTACTGGTGTTGCTACATGGTAGGTAACTATGGAACACAATTGCCACTGAAGAGTTAAAAATAAAAACAAATATCACGGGGAGGACAATGAAGAGGTACATGGTGGGATTGAGCAGGCTATGACATAGAACAAGGAACTTGAGAAAAAAAAGAACAAGAGTAAAAGGAAATGTATGATTGGAAGATCAGAGTGGCTGGTGATGTGATAGGAATAAGCGATGACAGATGCACAGCCATAGTGCTCCATTGATACCCATGCAGTGTCCAGAGAAAGCAAGGAAGGCCTGTATGATGAGCATGACTCCCTTTTTAATGCCTTTTTTGATACCAATAATCAGTCTTAATGAACAAAAGTTATCTCTACTGTTACATATTTTAAGTATCTTGTATGACTTTGATTTGTTCATGAGAGACACCTTGTTACAGAAGAGACTTTAAGGCTACAATTTGCTTTGCAAAAGTAAATGTTTTTTATTAAATTTTAAAAAATAATGACCATAGTGGGATCATATAGTCCCTATGCTTTTCATTCAATTGTATGATTATAAAGATGCAGTCTGTTGTAGAATATAGTTCAAAATGCCTTCTTTTTCCCTTCTCATATCTTCATCAAGAACATCCTTAATTATTCTCAAAAAAGACTTTGTAGAGAGAAAAAGTAGGCGAGTGGATTAGTAGCTATAAGTTGTTATATTTTCATATTTGCCCTTTTTATGGTAATAAAATCAGTGACTTTTCCAAGCATTTGATATCATCCCTTTTTTCAGATATCTTAAGAATAAATCCTTCAACATCCTCAAAATATTGTGACTTTCAGCACATAACACCTCTGTGTACAACTTGATTTAGCCCAAATGGTTTTTCCATCTTTGTTTTCTTTAGTAGAACTTCTATTTTCTCATGCAGCAGTCAGTCAGTCAATAAATTTTATTAAATATCTACTATGTGCCTCTACACTGTGCTAAGTCTTGAGGATACAACAAGAGGCAAAAGATAATCCCTGCCCTTCAGGAGCTTACACTCTAATGAGGAAGACAACAAGCAAACAAATATGAACAAACAAGCTATATATGGGATAAATAGAAAATAATTAAGAGACAGAAGGCACTAGAATTAAGAGCTGTTGGGAAAAGCTTCCTGTAGAAGATGGAATTTTAACTGTGACTTAAAGAAAAATGAGGGAAGCCAGTAGGAGGAGCTGATGAGGGAGAACATCCCAAGTATGAGGGAGGACAGCCAGCGAAAATGCCCAGAGCTGAGAGATAAGTGTCTTGTCCATGCAAGAACAAGGAGGCCATTGTAACTGATTCAAAAGGTACAGCCATGAAGTAAGGTGTAAGAAGACTGAAAATGTAGGAGGGGGCTAGGTTACAAAGGGCTTCGAATGCCATATAGAGGACTTTGTATTGATCCTGGAGGCGATAAAGAGCCATTAGAATTTATTGGCCGGGGTGGGGTGGGGGGGTTGACATGATTGGACCTGTGCTTTAGGAAAATCACTTAACACATAGGGAACTAGGATATTAGAGTTCAAATGTGGCAGCTGCACTGTCATTGATTAAATGAATCTGTTAAAAGAAATCTCTGCTGATCTTTTCCATTTTTAATCTGATTGTTGTCCTTTTTCCCAAATTTAATCTTTAAAGGCTCTGTGAATAATCTGGTTTATGTGGGTCTTCCACCTAACTTTTTTGTATTTACTTGTTTACTTACTTGTTTTTCTCTCCCTATTTTGAGGTGATACTGCTCATCGTTGTCCTCCATCCTCCTCCATAAGATTTTAGAAATTAGTTTATATTCTAAAATGGTGTAATGTGCCTACCCCATATCTATACCTTGAACTTAAATAGTTACCATTCTGGTGTTGGGGACTGTGTGTTAATTGGCTGCCTAGCTGAAAGAGGTGATGGTGTGGAATATCACATATGATAGAAGAGAGGGCTTCCAGCCTCATCTTGGCTTCAGCTCTCCAGGTGACAAAATGTAATTTCAATAAGGAGTGGAGAAGCATGCCCTTCTCTATCCCACTATAATAGAGATCAGGCACATGCAAAGAGCACCTCATATGGTATCTTCATATAAAGGACTCTAGGGAGCAGATGGCATTTTTATGAGGATGATATAAAGTTGCTTCCAGGAAAATTGTGCAGGGAGGAAGCGCCATCATTAGATCAACCACTGCCAGAAAGAGACCACCAGAAAAAAAAGAACAAAATTGGCTGTATGATCCCAATATGTCCAGTTCAGAGGTGAAATGTGAATTGGCTGATTAGCAGAACTGCTCAACTGTTTTATGCTCTAATGAGGTATCTCTTAATGGTCTTCCAAAAGATTACAAGAACAATTATAAGCAAGCTAAATTCTGTTCTAATTATTTTTTAATGTGTGCTATGAGTCTTTTATGCTTAGCATTACTTTTTATGTATGAGAATAAATCTATTCATAGCTGAAATAGAAGTGATTAGTCAATAAATACAAGAATGAGGAAGACTAAGTCTACTAAAGAGTTAGGCTTCCCCAAAGATGAGCCTAGGGAAACTGCAATGGCTAGAGAGAGCCAAGACGGCACAGTAAAGGCTGCAACCTAGATGAGCTCTCCTAACATTCCCCTTTAAACAACTTTAAAGTAATGCATCATATCGAATTGTGGAGCAGCATAGCCAACAATAGGTCAGGGTAAAATATTTTTTTCCAGTCTATAACTTGAGTGGTTGAAAAAAGAGGTCTATGACACCAGAGTGGGGGGCCAGCTGAGAGCACATGTAGCAGTAACACCAGTGGTGGGCCTTGTAAGTGGCTGCAATAGCAGCAGCTTCTAGAACTTGCAGCCCAGAGATATTCCAGGGCAGAGAAGAGCACTATTGCTTGGGGCTCCAGGAGAGCAGGGGACCTGGCCACAGTTCAAGAGCTGAAAGGAATGCCAGTACATGCAGCTATAGAGGAGCAGGGACCCCTCCTGGGCAAAGATCAGAGCATAGAGTAGTAGAGCAACAATTACACCTGTCCCCAGACCACACCACCTTGGAAGCACCAAAAACTTACCAACTCCCAGAACCAGTTCTGAAAACAGCAGCACAAAAAAGCCTGATGCTTGGGACAGTGCTTATCCCTGCCCCAAGGTGAGCAAAGCCCAATTTTAACATAAAGTTGAAAGTCAAGAGATAGGCTGGGAAAATGAACAAACTACAAAAAAAGAAGAGAAAAAGAAAAGGAAGAACCTGACCATAAAAATCTACTATAGTGGCAGGGAATACCAAGACATAAACGCAGAAGAAGACAACAACAAGAAATATGTGCAAGCAAAGCCTCAAAGAAAAAATGCAAATTAGACACAAAACCAACAAAATTTCCTGGAAGAGCTAAAGAAAGAGATAAGAGTGGTAGAGGGAAAATTGGGAAAAGAAATAAGAGTGATACAAGAAAATTATGAAAAATAGAATTAACAGCTTGGTAAAAAGAAGTACCAAAAAAAAATACTGAAGAACATCTTAAAAATCAAAATTGACCAAGTGGAAAAAGATGAACAAAAACTCACTAAAGAAAATAATTCCTGAAAAATTAGAATTAGATAAGCAGAAGCTAACGACTCCATGAGACATCAACAAACAATAAAACAAAGTTAAAAGAATGAAAATATGAAGTATCTCATGAGGGAAAAACAAGAAAATATAAGAAATAAGAAAATATGAAATATCTCATGAGGGAAAAAAACTGACTTGGAAAATAGATTGAGATCATTTAAGTATCATTGGACTGCCTAGAAGGCATGATAAAAAAAAAAAGAGCCTAGACATCAAATTTCAAGAAATCATAAAGAAAATTGCCTTGATGTTTTAGAACCACAGAGTAAAATAGAAATTGAAAGAATCTACCAATCAGCTCCTGAAAGAGACCTCAAAATGAAAACTCCCAAGAATATTATAGCCAAATTCCAGAGCTCTTGGGTCAAAGAGAAAATATAATAAGCAGCCAAAAAGAAACCATTCAAATATCATGGAGCCACAGTCAGGATCACACAAAATTTAGCAGCTTCTGCGTTAAAAGAACTGAGGAGTTGGAATATGATATTTCAGGAGCAAAGGAGCTAGGATTACGGCCAAGAATAACCTAGCCAGCAAAATTGAGTATAATCTTTCAGAGGGAAAAATGGATATTTAATGAAAAAGAAGGCTTTCAAGCATTCCTGATGAAAAGACCAGAGCTGAATAGAAAATTTGAATTCAAACACAAGACTTAAGAGAACCATAAAAAAGAAAAGATGACAGAGAAATCAATCATAAGGGGCTCAATAAGGTTAAACTAGTTACGTTCCTACATAGGAAGATGAAACATAACTCCTAAGAACTTTATCATTATTACAGCAATTAGGAGTATACAGAGACAAAGGACGTGGGTATGAGTTGTTATATTGAGATGATGATCCAAAAAAATGAACAGGTGAGGAAGAGGGGTGCATTGGGAGAAGGGGGAAGTGAGAAGAATGGGAAAATTATCTCACATAAAAGAGGTACTCAAGGAAGAGCTTTATAGTGGAGGAGGAAATGAGGGGCTGGCAGGCAATACTTGAAACTCACTTTCATTGTAATTGGTTCAAAGGGGGAAGAATATATATATCTATATACATATATATATGTATGCATATGTGTGTGTATATATATATATACATATATACACACACACACACACACACACACACACACACACACACACACACACTCTCAGTTGGATATAAAAATCTATCTTGCCCAAAAGGGAAGTAGGAGGGAAAGGGGATAAGAGAAGGGGGGGAAGGTGATAAAAGAGAGGGCAGATTAAAGGAAGCAGTGGTCAGAGGCAAAACAGACTTTTGAGAAGGGACAGGGTAAACGGAGAGAAATGGATAAGCAGAAAAAAATAGGACTGAAGAAAATTCGCAGTTAATAATCATAATTGTGAATGTGAATGGAATGATTCACCCATAAAAGAGGAGCAGATAGCAAAATGGATTAGAAACCAGAATCCAACAATATGTTGTTTAAAAGAAACACATTTGAAACAGAAAGACATACACACACTAAAACAGGGGGCTGGAGCATAAGCTATTGTGCTTCAGCTGAGGTTAAAAAAAAAGACAGGGGGAGCAATCATGAACTTGGACAAAGAACAGGCAAAAATAGAACTAATTATAAAAAGGTAATAGAGGAAACTACATTTTGCTAAAGGTACAACAGATAATGAATTGATATCGAAACTAAACATATATGCACCAAAAGACAAAGCATCCAAATTCTTAAAGGCACAAACAAAACCAATGAAGCCAAAATTATAAGGAAAGCAGGAAACTGGGGGGAAAGTGAGGAAGAAATTATAGCAACATTCTCTGATAAAGGCCTCATTTCTCAAATTTATAGGGAATTGAGTCAAATTTATAAAAAACAAGAGACATTCTCCCCAGTTGATAAATGGGCAAAATGAACTGTTGTTCATCCTTTATTTTCAAAGAGGACCAATGACATCACAGGGTAATATCTTGACTTGCATGTGAATTGGATTTAAATGAGACAGAGTTGCACAAAGTCATCAGCCTTGCTCTCTCTTCTAGAATCTTTGCTTATTCCTTCTTCTAATTTCATATTAATTCTGACTGTGGGTAACAAGTCAGTCATCTGACTATACATAAGCAAAAAATTAGAAATATAATTAATCTAATCATACCACATCGAAAGGGACCAAAGACAACAAACCAATATCAGTAATAAACTTATACATTCCAAATGCCTTAGCATCCACATTCATAAAGGAAACATTATGTGAACTTCAACATGATATAAACAGTAACGCAATAGTGACAGGAGACTTCAATATCCCTCTATCAGTTTTGGATAAGTCTAATAGAAAGAAAAACAAAACGGAAAATATAGAACTAAACGAATTTCTAGAGAAACTGGAATTAAAAGACTTTGGACATCTTATAAGTAAGACAGCAAAAGAATGTACACATTTCTCTGTACCACACAGAATTCTTTTTTTTTAACTCTTATATTTAATTTATTTAATATATTTAGTTTTCAGCATTGATTTTCACAAGAGTTTGAATTGTGAATTTTCTCCTCATTTCTACCCTCCTCCCCACTCCAAGATGGCATATATTCTGGTTGCCCTGTTCCCCAGTCAGCTCTCCCATCTGTCACCCCACTCCCCTCCCATCCCCCTTTCCTTTCTTCTCTTCTAGGGCAAGATAAATTTCTATGCCCCATTGCCTGTGTATCTTATTTCCTAGTTGCATACAAAAACTTTTTTTGTTGTTGTTTTTGAACATCTGTTTTTAAAACTTTGAGTTCCAAATTCTCTCCCCTCTTCCCTCCCCTCCCAACCTCCTTAAGAAGTCAAGCAATTCAACATAGGCCACATGCGTATTATTATGTAAAACCCTTCCACAATACTCATGTTGTGAAAGATTAACTATGTTTTGCTCCTTCCTAACCTATCCCCCTTTATTGAATTTTCTCCCTTGACCCTGTCCCTTTTTGAAAGTGTTTGTTTTTGATTACCTCCACCCC
>JAQQSZ010005187.1:0-13938 GCA_028646595.1 Phalanger gymnotis
GCTGAGGATTTATGTGGGTTTATTTCATATCCTGCAACTTTGCTGAAGTTGTTTATTATTTCAAGTAGCTTTTTACTTGACTCTCTATGATTCTCTAAGTAAATCATCATATCATCTGCAAAAAGTGATAATTTAGCTTCTTCTTTGCCCATTCAAATTCCTTCAATTTCTTTTTCTTCTCTTATTGCTACAGCTAACATTTCTGGTATCAAATTGAATAGTACGGGTGATAATAGACATCCTTGTTTCACCCACATTGGGATTTTTTAAAGGGGATGTTTCTGCACTGAAATTGTGGGAATTTAGATGTTATTCAGGTGACTTATGGCTTATGTGTTTCTGAAAAGTCATGCTTTTTACCTAGTTTATTTCTAACCATTTTTCTTATACTCTATTTTATGTCATAACTCATGTATTTATATCACTTTAAGGTTTAAAAAACTCTTTCCTTAAAATAACTTTGTGGGATGGGTAGTACAGTTATTGTTATTTCCATTTCTTGAATAGAGAAAATGAGACCCTAAGAGGTATAGTTGCTTAAGCTCAAGATTACCCAGTTAATAAATGGTAGAACCAAAATTTGAAGATTGCTGTCAGCCAAATGCAGGTCTCTTTCCATTATACTATACTGCCTTGCATTTTTAACTTACTTTTTGTTATTTGCATTGAATTTGAAGCTTCTAATTAATTATTTGTCCCAACCCAGGGACTTATTAAAGCTAGATTACTGGCAGCTATAGCTAATATGTTTGGAAATGGAAATGTGATGCATAAAATTGTATAACATTTAATGCTTGCAACCTGAATATTTTAGTTGAGAGTATTCTATCTTTCAGTATTTTCCTATTTTAGTTCAGTTGAATTCAGCAAACTATTGTTTAAACACCTACTTTGTGCAAGACACTGTGCTAGACATTTGAGATACAAAGATGAAAAGAACAGTAATGTTCCTGACCTCAAGAAGTTTATAATCTTCTAGTGTGAATACAACCTTTACACAATTAAGTATTTCAGAAGGCAGGCTTTTCTGTATGCAAAGGAGAGGTGCAGAGAAAGTGGTCTGGGAAGATATGAAAGAGGGAGATTCCTTCTAGCTGTGGGGGGATCAGGGAAGGCTTACAAGATGAGGTGGAACACAAGCTGAGCCTCTCCCCTCATACCTGTGTGTATAATTCTGGCTTGAACTAAACTAATGGCATTTTACTAACACATAATAGCTCTTAGGAATTATTTGTGGTCTCGGAATAAGTCTTTCCACTTAAGACAAAAGATATTGTTTAAGGACATATTTTTAAGGACTGATATTTTGAAGGAGTCAATTATTAGCCAGTGGACAACTTATCACCACCTGTGGATCTCAAATGGGAACTGCTGGTCACTTTTGTTACTCTCTTCCCCTAATAGGATACTTAGAGGTAGATCCAGACTGTTAGAATAATGGAAATTCTAGCTAGCCAATTTTCTTTTTAATGCCCTAGAAAACAAAAAATAGCTTATTTATTCCTCATCTAGTTGGTTCTCAGAGGAAATTTCTGTCGATTTCTCCCACCTGTGGATCTACTATATATAAAGTTGGTCTGTGAGTCTTGTTCCTATTAAACCTGCCTTGATGTAATAATTGAGTTGAGTGTCATTATGACCTACATAAATGTTTCGGAAGCTCATTTGAAATAAATTTAATAAAAGTCTTTAAACTGTTGAAACATTTTGTGGTATCTAGACCATTCCTTTTTTTTCCTGTTTTCTCAAACCCAGTCTCAGAAAAGAATGGAAAAAATTAAAATAGGAAACGATTAGGCTGTCATCCTCTAATATTTATTATTGTATTTGTCTCTAAATCTATTTTTCTTAAATCATATATAGTACTGAACTAATTAATAAAGCACTTATTAAATAGTATGTGCAAAAGCACTATGCTAAATGTATTAAGGATAACAGTAGAAAAGTAAGGCTATTCCTTCTCTCTGCCAAGTATATGGAAAGGTTCTGTATTGCTTAAGTATTATTTAACAAGATCTGTTCCTCTTAAAAACTTCAAGAATCTGTGATTTTATCAGTGTGGGTGCTCTCTTCACCGATGTAGCCTCTTACATCTTTGTAAATGTGTTTGCAAAATGTACGCCCAATAACCAATCCTCTAATCATGAGTCTCTTCACACTTAGCTAGGGGAGTCCTTGGATAGCACACATATAGGCTGTTGTTGCCTTTTTAGGTAGGACATTTTGTAATCTGTGGTCTATTGGTATGGCCTTAGAAAACCCAAGATCACTTCAATGAAATACAGGAGAAGGAATATAATGGAGGTTATTTATCTAAGAACTTCATTAGACTATTAATTTTATTTTCTAGGATGTAGTAGATAAAGAACTAGTTTTGAATCCAGGAGACCTGGGTTGAAGTCTTACCTCTGATTTTTATTGTCTATGTGACCTGATTAAGTCATGTAACCCTTAGTACTCCAGGAGACTCACAGAGAATGCGTTGCAGAGAAAATGCTGCCTTTCATTGGTAGAGGAATCGTCCTTATCCAGGAGATTCCTATGGCAGTGAATTGATAGATCCAGTCTTTATCATTATGACTAATTTCATACAGACTAAAATAAATAGCTCCATTCATATACTGCTTGGAATTTTGGGAGGAAAGCATTTGAAATATTGTGTTCAAATTCTGACAGCACTTTTAAAAAGGAGATTGACGAACTAGAGTATATCCAGAAGAAGGCAACCAAGATCATACAGTTTAGAACTAGAATCAGTCCTTAGAAGTCATGTAGTCCAACTGTCTTATTTTACAGAGGGTACAAGCCCAGAGAGGTAAAGTGACTTGCCCAGGTCACACAACTAATAAGAGACAGTATTCAAATCGAAGTCATCTGACTCTGCAACTGGTGCTCTTTCCAGTAAATACATTAGATTTTGAAAGATCTGGTAAAATACTTTTTTTTCTGTTGGTGGAAATTATGCCTATGTTATTTTAAATACATTTTGATATTGTCAAACTACAAAAGGTATTCCAAAAGTCTTAGTGAATTTTAAACTATTAAGGTTTGAAATTGCACTAAGACTTTTGGGAAACCCAGCAATGATAGCATTCTAGAAAACCACACCCTTTTGATCACCTGGACTGAGTTCATCTGAAGAAAATGATGTGCTTGAACATTGAACTCAGGATGGCACAACTGCTGTGTAAATGACAGTAAGAGAACTCAGTGGACAGGCCAGAATGGAGTGTGGAGCTTGGAAACAGGATGAGAAGAAAGACTGCTTCTGGTTAGCAAAAGGGAATGATGCCATGGGGGTGGGTGGAAAGGGGGAGAATGTTCCTCATATTGGTGGCACCCTCTGTAAAGGCTGCATGCCCATGGATACCTGTGTAGCCAAGAGAAGCAGCCTGGTGTAAAGCCCATCCTCCCATCATTGACCAGAGGTGGTGATGTTAGCTTGATCAGTGATATGATCAATGTCACAGAGAAGGAAGGGCCTGTTAGGTGGGTTAGCTGCAATAATCTAGGTCTAACCATAATCCCCAAATGGCAGAATTTAATGGTGGCAAGGATCTTAGAGATCATTGAGGCCAACTCCTTCATTTCACATGTGAAGAAACTGGGTCCACATAGAGGGACTTACCTAAGTAAGTTTTAGAACCAGGTTTTGGACACAGATCTTTAGACTCTAAGCCTTTCCAGGGCCCTTTCCTCTACATTAGGCTTCTTCCATTAGTTAGATTTCCTATGTGTCCATGTCCCGTCCCCCGCCTCCAACCCCTGCCCAAAAGGGTCCTTTTAAAACCTCCAACTTTGTCTAGGTTAGCTATAAGAAAGAATAGTTGGCTGTTTTCCCCTTCACCAGATAGAATTCAAATAGAGGAGGGAACAAGTGCCCTCCTAGTAGCTGGTTATAGTATAGTGGAGGCAATGATTGTCTCAGGCCTGAGAGAGATGCAGTTGGAGGACAAAGAAAGAAGAAAATAATTATAGTTGACATTCATATAGCAGTTTAAGGTTTGCAAAGTGTTTTACATACATATGTAAACAAGGAGGGCTGTATAGGTGTTCAGGGAAGACTAGTACCTTTGATGTGAGAGCTGCCAAGTTCCTTTTTCAGGTCTGCTTTCTACCTTTGATGTCCACCTTCCAACCATCTTTTACCTGTGGCTCCAAGAAGCTGTAGCATGTGCAGTGGCCACAACTCTGTAAACCATTTTGGTAAACAGCTGAACCAAGTTGAGGATAACTAATAGGCCTTAAAACCATAGGTGAATTAGGGGTATATGAACTTGGAGAAGTTATATGAAGACTTCTCACAGTAGAATGGGCAGATGTGAACAATTTGTTCCAATAGGTCATGAAGGCAGCAGAAGCAGGTGCTGTGGAACACTTAGAGCTTGGTCAGACATCAAAGACACCAAGAACTATCACCAATTGTCTTGACCTTCGTCTTGCCACTAGACTTTGCTGACTCTGGAAAAGAGTGAGGCTGATGACTTCATGCCACTCTGCCTCACTTAAAAACAATTTTTCTGTGAGTCAAAATAAATCACCCCTACAATTTCACCATTTTTACTTGCCTTGAAGTCCTGTGTCAATGGGCAAGTAACGAACAGCAGATGAGGATACACTGGGAGCTATAGTCACAACCCTGGGCCAGCCAGGCCGTAGGGTCGTCTTCTCATTGGATTAAAGCAGCAGTGGGATTCAGCAGCCCGCTGGGTATCTGAGCAGCCCTTTTTAAGGACCACTCTGATCACCTCCTGGCATGAGGAAGGGGCTGCAAAAGGTGCTCTCAAAATTGTCTGTTTCACCTAACCTTGGCCTGCTCACCGTGGCAGGTGGGATCCTATCCTCCAGTTGAAACACACACCAACAAAATACAAGAAAACTTTTGTGAAGATAGTTCATTGGTATATGGAATGTGCACACACTTATGAACAAGAAATCTAATAAGCCTGAAAGACAAAAAGCTCTTGTTGAGAGAGGACTCAGCAGGTAATGCATGCAAGTATTAGCCTCAAGTGAAACAAGACTGGCAAATGTAGGGTAGCTTACCAAAGTCAGAGCTGGATACATGTTTTTCTGGAGTGGCTGCAGTGATAAGGAGTGCCTTGAAGTTGGCACAGGTTTTGCCATTAAAACTAATCTAGTCAACAAGCTTGCATGACTCCCAAAAGGAGTGAATAACAATGTGATTACCACTGGCAGGAAAGCACCATGCCACCATCATCAGTGTGTATTCCTGCACCTTGATGAACCCTGATGAGATCAAAGAAAAAATTCATGAAGACTTGAAGACCCTTATTGTGCTGAAAGAGGACAGGCTTTTAATTCTGGGTAACTTAAACGCCAGAGTAGGCACCGATTCTTAGACATGGCAGGGAGTCCTTGGGAGGAATGGAGTCAGAAACAGGACCAGCAACAGTAGCTTATTCCTGACGACCTGTGTGTCTCATGACCTTCTCATCACCAACACCATTTGCTAAATGCAATAAAACTTCATGGATGCACCCTTGCAGCAAACATTGGCATTTAACAGACCATCATTATAAGAAGAGCCAGACAGCATGTGAGAGTGATGAAGGCAATGAGTGGCTCAGAGTGCTGGACAAATCATAGACTTATCTTCTCCAAGTAGCAGCCCTGAGGCAAGATAACTAGCAGAAGACTTTATGTCAACAAATTAGAGCACTTCTCCATGCACAAACAGTTTGTTGCTGATTTGGAGGGAAAGGGAGCCAACACACAGTTGACAACAGTGGAGCAGAAAAGGATGGGATTGCTTTCAGAGATTTGGTGTTTAGCACTGCATTTACTCATTCAGGCCAGAATGTGTGCAAACATCAAGACTAGGTTAGTTCATCCATCTCTAAGAAGGCAGCATTTAACTCGATCAAAAGTAAAGTACAACCAAAGCTTAGAGAGATGAAGAATTCTTCACTCAGTAAGAAAGCAGATGAAATGCAGTTTTATACTGATAACAGCCCAAGTGGTTTTTTGATGCCCTGAAGGCTATTTATAGGCCAAAGACCTATGATGCTGCTCAACTACTTAGCACTGATGGAACTACATAGATTAGTGATAAGGACATGATTCTAGATAGTTAGGCTGAACACTTCCATAGTGTTCTCAACAGACCATCATCAACCAATGCTGAAGCCATTAACTGTATAACTCAGGTTGAAGTCAATCTCTTTCTAGCCAAACTTGCAACTGACAAAGGGGTCTTGAATGACATTGGACTCCTCTCATGTGGCAAAGTACCTGGTGATGATTCCATTCCAGCTGAGATTTACAAGGCAGGGGATCCACTGCTCATACAAAAGTTGATTGAAATCTTCCAAGTTATATAGCAAGAGGAGGTTAACCCCCAGGAGTTCAAGGATACCTCCACAGTTCATCTCTATAAAGGAAAAGGAAATAAAGTGTCCTGTGACAATCGCGGGGTGGGGTCTCTCTGAGTCATTGCCGGCAAGGTTCTTGCCAGAGTCCTCCTAAATAGGCTGATCCTTAACCTGCAAGATGGTCATCTACTTGAGAGCCAATGTGGTTTCAGAAAGGGCCAAGAAATGATTGATTTGGTCTTTACTGCCCGACAACTCCAGGAGAAGTACCAGAAACAGAACAGAGGGCTTTACATAACATTTGTCTATCCAACCAAGGCCTGTCAGTCAGGAGGGCTTGTGGAGGATTGTGGCAAAATTTAATTGCCCTGAGAAGTTCAACTGTATTGTACACCTGTTTCATGATGGCATACTTACATGGATTCTGAATAATGGATGATATTCTCAAGTTTTTTCAATTGCCAATGGAATAAAGCAGGGCTGTGTACTCCCATGTTTTTAGCATGATGTTTTCAGCAAAGTTGTCAGACACCTTCAACAAAGATGAAAATGGCTTTAAGGTCATCTACCACATTGATAGTAAATTATTTAACTTGGAAAGACTATAAGTCATGACTAAAATGGAGGGAGAGTTGGTGCACAGCTTTTTGTTCATAGATAATTGGGCACTCAATGCAGGCTCTGCACTCTGCAGACTAAGATGCAACAGGGTATGGATTAATTCTCTTCAGTTTGTGCTAATTTTAGTCTAACAATGAGTAGCAAGAGAGATTCTCCACCAGGCATCACCACATCATCCATACATGGAATCATTGGTGACAGCAAACAGAGAAATATTGAGTGCTGTGGATAAGTTTGCTTACCTTGGGAATATATTTTCCAGGGATGTACACATAAATGATGAGGTTGGTGCACACATTGCCAGAGCTAGCTCAGTGTTTGAGAGGCTCTGAAGGAAAGTGTTGGATAGAAGAGGAATTAGGCTGCCTACCAAACTGAAGGTCTACAGAGCTGTTGTGATAACTTTATTGTTGTATGCCTGTGAAACTTGGACAGTATACCAGCCATGCCAGGAAACAGAATTGTTTCCATTTGAATTCTTAGGAAGATTCTCACTATTACCTGTCAGGATAAGGTATCAGACACAGAGGTCCTTTCTTGAGCTGAGCTGCCAAGCATTCAAACTCTACTGCAAAAAGTACATCTCTAATGGACTGGCCACATTATTCAAATGCCAAGCATACATTTGCCTAAAAGACAGTTTTATGGAGAACTCACACAAGGCAAGCACTCACATGGAGATCAGAAAACTCAATACAACTTTCAGAAAGACCTGTCAAGGTCTCTCTGAAAAACTTTGGAAATGATTGTGAGACATGGGAGACATTGGCAAAGGACCACCCAGTATGGTATGCCTGCATCAAAGAAAGTGCTGTGCTCTATGAGCAAAGCAGAACTGCAGTAGCTCTAAAGAAGCAAAAGATGTACAAATTTAGAGACACCTCTTCAAATATTCATATGGACTATTTGTGTCCAACCAGTGGTAGAGCCTTCTGAGCTTGTATTGGTCTGATCAGCCACAGCTGGACATGCTGAACCTGATGTTATTTGGTCCTCTTTGAGCATGAAGGACAACCATGAACAAGGATCTCATTTGATTCCCCACTCCCCAAGCACACATACAAAAGCAACGCTGTGTGGTAGGTACGGGTGTTTTTAAACACCAGTTTACAGATGAGGAAACTGTGGCTTAAGGGGTTTCCTAGAGCTCCACACCCAGTATCAGAGCCACCATTTGAATCCAGGTTTTCTCAGCTCTGAGGCCGGTGCTCTTTCCCCTTCCTAGGGGCCAGAGAATCAGGGTCAACTTTGGACCTAAAAGCCTCTTCCTACCCAGGTGTTCTATAGCTTTGTGGGATGATTGATGATCAGTTGAATGAAGCAGATGATTTGAGCCCAGAGAAGAAGAGAGTAAAGGAGCCGTACAATAACTGTCTTCAGCCACTGCAGGGGCTATTCTATAGAAGTGCAATCAGATTTGCAGAGTTAGGGTGATTGCATAGAAGTTACAAGGAGATAAATTTCAGTTCAGCATAAGAAACATCTCTAATAATGGAAAGTAGTGAGGTGGGAAGCATGTTGGAATGATTCAAACAGAAGTTAAATGACCATCTTCCAAAGATACACATGTAAATATAGCACAGACTAGCAGGTGATCAATGTATAAGTATAAAGTATAATGAGATCAGGTGGGGGAGAAATGATTTCCCACTGAAGGGATCAGGTGAGAGGAGGTTTCTTTTGAGCTGGGGGCCTTGAAGGATGAGTAGGATGTGAATAGGAGGAATAAAAGGAAGAAGGTATTCCAGGCATAGGAAAAATGATGAGCAAAATCATTTAGGTGGGGAAGATGGGAAATGTTCAGAGGATAGTATATAGTTCAATTTAACTGAAACTAAGGGTAGTAGTGTGGGAAAAAAGGCTAGAAAGGCAGGTCGGACATAGATTGTGGAGGGGCTTGAAACGCCAGCCTGAGGAACTCAGACGTGATTTAGTCAGTTGGTCAATAAAAGTTTATTAAGTGGCTACTATGTTCCAGGCACTGTGCTAAGTGCTAGGGATACAAAGGAAAGAGACAATTCCCATTCCCAAGGAGCTCACAGTCTCATAGGGGAGATAGCATGAAAATAACTATAGAAATGAGATAGGCAGGCTAAATTCGAGGTAATCAATAGAGGGATAGGCATTAGTATTAAGGGGGGGTCAGAAAAGGATTCTTGTAGGAGGTGGGATTTTAGCTGAGACTTGAAGGAAGCCAGGGAAGCTAGGAGGCAACGAGCAGTTAATTGATAATTAACCAATAAAAATATTTATTAAGCACCTACTATGTGCCAGGCACTTTCCTAAGCACTGGGATGAGGACAGAGAGCATTCTAGGCATGGAAGACAGCCTGTGAAAATGCCTAGAGTCTGGAGATGAAGTGTCTTGTTCCAGGAAAGACAAGGAGTCCAGTGTCACTTGATCAAAGTACATGGAGGAGTATTAGGTGTAACATGACCCAAAAGGTAGGGGAGAGCCAGGTTATAAAGGGCTTTGAAATCCAAATAGGATTTTATTTTTGATTCTAGAGGCAATAGAGAGCCACTGAAGTTTACTTGGTAGTTCGTGGGAAGATTACAAGTCTTTAGAGCAGGACCCTGATGTAATCAGAGATGTAGCAAGATGTGAGGAAATGATGCTACCATGAAAAGAGCACTGGAATTAGAATCAGAAGTCTCAGACCTTGGGGCAGCTAGGTGGCACAGTGAGTAGAGCACCGGCCCTGGAGTCAGGAGGACCTGAGTTCAAATGCAGCTTCAGACACTTGACACATGTACTAGCTGTGTGACCTTGGGCAAGTCGCTTAACCCCAATTGCCCTGTCTTCCCCCTCAAAAAAAACCAAGTCTCAGACCTGGGTTGATGTTCTGGCTCAGCCACTTGCTAACTATGTGACTTTGGACAAGTCGTTTCACTTATCTGAGTTATCATTTTCCTCATCTGTAAAATGACGAGTTGGGACTGAGTGGTTTCTAAAGTCCCTCCTAGCTCGAACATTCTTTCATTTTATAATGATTACTCTAGCATCAGTAGGTAGAACAGATTGAAACAATGAAGGATTGGATGCAGGGAAACTGATCCACCTGATATTCCTGTACTTCAGGCAAGATGTAATGGGAACATTGTGAAGCTCTGGCTGTCTGGCTACTGGACTGTCCTTTTATCTACACCTATATATCCCCTTCTATGGAAAAGCAACAGGACATTATGATTCATGAGATGAATTTCCTTTACCCATGACTAGTACTATTCTTTACTTGACATTTTCACTTAACAACTACTGACATTTTAACTAATGCCAAAATTATTTAATCAGACACCATTGTACCTTGCCTTTTGCTCAGCCAGAAATAAAAAGCATGTTAATACTGAACTTTTCCAGATCAGTTTTCCAACTTTTAAAATATGTATAAATATAGATCTTTGATACAATACATGTGAAAAGATATTATAAATGTACACAAATTACCATTGTGTTCTAGCTCCCACGCCAATATGCCACATACCATGTGCTTGACCATTCTTCAGAATAGTGAGAGAATGAACTCTGTGGTATAAGTGAGACCAGGGCACAGCCCACTTTCTTCATTTCTAAGAAAAGTTGTATAAGAACTATTTTACCAAATGGAATTTTGTGATATGTGTTACATGCTGAACTTCTACCAATGTCTGCCTCTTATGTCTCATGGTGTGATGGTGCCTCTAAGTTCTTGAAGTCTTTACCAGTAGAATATAATCTGTTAGATCCCACCAAGCTGGAAAAGCTTCAAATACAAGCTTAATGATGAACTAGACATCTGTCATCAGAAAACTAGCTTAGCTAAGTGTGGTAAGGTTTATCACCAGCTCACAATAACCATCTACCAAAAAGTGGTAAGATTGTGATGGAAATTGGTAGAGGTAACATTGGCCTCCTTGGTGTTATTCAGATAAGACACTCCATTTCCCAACCGTGGACGTTTTCACTTGCTTTCCCCCTTTACTGGAACTGTCTCACTCCTCATCTCTACCTTGTCACTTGTCACTACTTGTCACTTCCTTGGCTAAAGCACCTTCTACAAGAAGACTTTCCCGATCCCCTTATTCCCTTTCAGTAGTATCCAACTCTTTGTGACCTAATTTGGGAGTGGATTGGAGTGCTTTGCCATTTTCTTTCCAGCTCATTTTAGAGATGAGGAAACTGAAGCAAATAGGGTTAAGTGACTTGCCCAGGGCCACATAGCTAGAAAGTGTCTAAGACCAGATTTGAACTCAGAACGATAAATCTTCCTGCTTCCCGGCCTGGAGCTCTATGCACTATGGCGCCACCTAGTTGCCCATTTAGCACCTCAGCCACACACAAAGATGGCCAAAAAATACCACTTACAGGTTCATGAACTCTTACCACAGTCTATTATTATTCCATATCTCCCTCTGCACTACCTACCCTGTTCTTCATCCATATCATGATCTCCAGTCCCTCAACCCCTGAATTCTCTCGCGGGCTATCATTCTTGTACCAACTATATTTTCCTCTTTTCTCTATCTTGACCCCTTGTTAAGTCAGTTCAACTCTACATTATCCTCTTCTCTTGAATCCCTTGCCTCCTTCTCTTTTCTTCAGTCTTGCCCTGCTAGGTGTCAGTCTTAAATCATCTGCTTCCTCTGCTGATACACATGTGCTACTGAACAAAGGTGAAGAAAACGCCAAAACTTTACTGATTGGGTCCACTACAAATTTAGGTTAAATAACCTCAGCTGGATCCTCACTGCTGCAAGGCAGTGCTTTTACACCTCCCTAATTAACTCAGAACCCACTCACCACGGCAAATCTTCCCTCCTTAAACCTTCTGTAGCTCCCCAACTCTCTTAGTTGAGAGCCTTGCTTCATATTTTACTGAAAAAATTTGCTGAAAGGTTCTTTTTTTCACCTTCCTCCCCATCTCACATCACCCAGATGCCTTCTGC
The DNA here is from genome assembly GCA_028646595.1 of Phalanger gymnotis. Classification (NCBI taxonomy): domain Eukaryota; kingdom Metazoa; phylum Chordata; class Mammalia; order Diprotodontia; family Phalangeridae; genus Phalanger; species Phalanger gymnotis. Next base: position 11,883 of record JAQQSZ010005187.1, read on the forward strand.
CACAATCTCCTCCATCATTTCTGTCTTTTATGAAGAAGTGTTCCTTCTCCTTGCCAAGACCAATTCTTTCACATGCTCAAGTGATCCTATTCCATTTCATTTTCTCCAACAGATGTGCCTACTCTGTCATCCCCACTCTTTCACTTATCCTCAGTTTCTCCCTATCATCTGCTTCCCTACTGCCTACAAACATGCCCATGTCTTCCCTATCCTCAAAAAAATCCTTACTTGATCTACTGATTCCTGCTATCATCTCACATCTCCTCTGTCTTTTGTGGCTAAACTCATTGAAAAGGCCATCTACAATAGATACCTCCACTTTCTCCTTTACCCCTTACAATCCAGCTTTGGACCTCCTCATTCTGCTAAAACTGCTCTCTTCAAAGTTGCAAAGCAATGATCCTTTAACTGCCAAATCCAGTGACCTCTTCTGAACCCTCATTCCCCTCAACCTCTCTGAAGCCTTTGACATTGACAGTCACCCTTTTCTCCTTGATACTCTCTACTCTCTAGGTATTCAGGACACTGCTCTCTCCTGGTTCTCCTCCTACTCCTCAGTTTCCTTTGCTGGATCTTCATCCAAATCACACCCACCAATTGTGGTTGTCCTACAGAGCTCTGAGCCCTGTTCTCTTCTTCCTCTATATTGTTGATTTCATCAGCTCCCATGGATTTAATTACTGTATCTATATTGACAATTCTCAAATCTACCTATCCTGTCAACATCTCTGCCAACATCCAAGCCTGCCTTTCCAACTGTCTTTCAGACTTCTGAAACTGTATATGCAGTAGACATCTTAAATTCAACATGTCTGAATCTAAATACATTATCTTTCTTCCTAAACTCTTTCTACCCCCAATTTCCCTATTTCTGTTAAAGACAATGCCATCATCCCAGTTCCTCAGGCTCAGAACCTATGGGTCATACTCAATTCCTCCTTCCCTCTCTCTCCTCCCATCCAATCTGTTACCAAGGCCTATTGATTTTGCCTTTGTAACATCTCTTGTATATTCCCCCTTCTTTCCTCTGACAGGCCCTCATCACCTCACATCTGCACTATTACAATAACCTGCTGGTTGGTCCATTTGCCACAAGTTTCTTCAGTCCATCTTCTACTCAGTTGTCAACATGATCTTCCCAAAGTGCAAGTCTGACCATGTCACCACTCCACTCAACAAACTCCAGTGATTCCCTGTCACTTCCAGGAACAAATATAAAATCCTCTGTTTGGCATTCAAAGCCCTTTATAATCTATCCTCTCTTACTTTTCTAGGTCCTTACACTTTGCTCTCCTTCTATTTTATCTTATTAATGATTTTTTTGTAACATAATTGCCACTTCCCAATGATACCTTGCCCTAATTCTCTTGTAAAAAAAAAGCAAGGGAAACAAACTGATGTAGTGACAATTTATGACCTATTCTTCATTCATAGTTCATCACTACTGAGGAGGGAAGTATATTTCAACATTAGTACTCTAGAACAAAGGCATGTCCCTTGTTGCTGTTTTCCTTCACATTATGTAGCCTTTGTAAATAATATTCCCTCAGTTTTGCTTCCTTTGCTCTATCTCACTTCATACAAGGCTTCCTAAATTTCCCTGAATGTCTCATATTCGTGTTTATTTATTGTAGAACAATATTCTATTACAATCATACATCGTAGTATGTTCAGCCATTCCACAATCAATGTATAAAAACTTTGGTTTTTGCGGGGCGGAGCCAAGATGGTGACTGGAAAGCAGTAACTGGCATGAGCTCCCCACCAAGTCCCTCCAAAAACCTATGAAAAAATGGCTCTGAACCAATTCTAGAACTACAGAACCCACAAAGGGGCAGAGGGAAGCAGGACTCCAGCCCAGGTCTGCCTGGATGGTCCCGGGGGAAGGTCTGTCCCGAACAGAACTCCCAGCCCCCAGCCGAGGGGAGCGGAGCTGAGCCAAGCAGAGCCCAGTGCGCGAGGCGGCACGGTGCGGGGCAGCAGACCGCTGACCGACGAGACCTGGAGTGGAGCGGAGGGTGCCCTAGCTCGCAGAATTACTGAGCTGTGGCATGTA
>JAQQSZ010005188.1:0-13937 GCA_028646595.1 Phalanger gymnotis
GGGGGGGGGACTAGAAGTCCCCCACTAGTATAGTTTTGATATCTGTTTCTTCCTGTAACTCCCTTAAGTTCTCTTCTGAGAATTTATGTGCTACACTCGGCACATACATGTTAAGTAATGATATTGCTTCATCGTCTATGGTGCTTTTTATCAGTATATGGTTTCCTTACTTATATCTTTGTCTGAGATTAGGATTGCTTCCCCTGTTTTTTTTTTTTTACTTCACCTGAAATATAGTATATTCTGCGCCAGCTTTCTATTTTACTCTGTGTGTATCCCCCTGTTTCAAATTTGTTTCTATTAAACAAGATATTTTAAGATTATGGCTTTTTATCCATTCTGCTATATGCCACTTTTTGATTGGAGAGTTCATCAGGTTTACATTCAGAGGCGTGATTACTATATATGTGTTTGTCTCCATCCTATTCCCCCTGCTATTTTTGCTTTTATTTCTCCTTTCTCCCTTCCACTCCTCAAAAGAGATTTGCTTTTCATCACTAACTTCCTGAATTTTCCCTTCCTATTGACGTTCCTCCCTTATCTTACCTGTTTCCCCTTGCTACTTCTTCCCTCCTTTCTAACCCCATCCCTTATCTTTCTCCTTCTCCCTCCTACTGTCTGTAGGAGAAGTGTGATTTCTGTACTTATCAGAGTATATTATTCCCTCCTTGACCCAAATATTATTAGAGTAAATATCAAGCACTGCTCTTCTCCCTCCCTTCTTTCCCTCTAGTATAATATTATTTTTGTGCCTCTTCATGTAATGTAATCTACCATTTTCCACCTTCTCCTTACCTCTTCTCTCATAACAATCACTTTTTACTTCATAATTATGTTTTTTGTCATCACATCAGTTACATTTTACTGACACCCTTAGTCTATGTATATCACTTTTAATTGTCATAAAAACTGTACAATTCTCAAGATTGACATGTATAAAACAATATAATCCTATATAAGGATGTAGACAATTTGACCTTATTGAATAACATGTTCCCCTTCTCTATTTTTTATGTCTCTTTTGAGCTTTGTATTTGTCAATCAAATTTTCCATAGAGCTCTGGCCTTTTCATCAGGAAGGCCTAAAATTCCCTTGCCTGAAAAATTGTGCTTAGTTTTGCTGAGTAGTTCATCCTTGGCTGTAGTTCAAACTCCTTTGCCTTTTGCAATACCATATTCCATTTCCTCCTGTCTTTTAATGCAGAAGCTGCAAGATCCTGAATGATCCTGATTCTAGTTCTGTGGTATTTGAATTGTTTCTTTTTTGGCTGTTTACAATATTTTCTCCTAGACCTGATAATTCTGGAATTTAGCAACTATATTCTTGGAGTTTTTAATGTGGGATCTCTTTTAGAGGGTAATTGGTGGATTCTTTCAATGACTATTTTACCCTGTGGTTCTAAGATGTTGGGGCAGATATCCATGATGATGTCTTGGAAGATAATCTCCAGGAACTTTTTTTCATCATGGCTTTCTGGTAGACAAATAATTCTTAGATTATCTCTCATTGATCTATTTTCCAGGTCGATTGTTTTTCCAATCAGATATTTCATGTTTTCTTCTATTTTTTCATTCATTACACTTTGTTTGATTGATGCTTCATGTCTCATAGAATCATTAGCTTCCACTTGCCCAATTCTAATTTTTAAAGATTTATTTTCTTCAAATAGCTTTTTGTTGCAACAATTCAGCTAGCAGCTGTTGTGTGGGTGAAAGACCAACACAAGTCCAACAACAAGAACACTGCAAGCACAAGAAATTTTGATCTACTTCATTAAGGAAAGCAACGTTAAGTGTTTAACAATCTTATTTCAATCCAACATACAAATATCATTCACTTAGTTCAGGGGGAAAAGCCAGCAACCTGAACTTCAGAGCAAATATAAACAAATTACAAACGTCAACAGACAGACCTTGTCTGATTCAAATCTCAGTGAATAGTTACCGAGGTTTAACAAAGTCCCAACATCCAGGTTTACAAGCTGGAGCGCTCTTAACTACAGCTGCCCAGAGTCTCCAAATCAACACACCTCCAAGAGGGAGAGCCGCACCCCACCCCCAAATAGCTCTGTTCTCTCTTTTAATACACTCTTTAGCCAACATCAAACATCATCTGAGTAACCAGAACTCAGGGTCCTAGTATTGACTCTGATCTTAGCAAGTCCCCTTAGTACCCTGAGGGGTTCACGCCCACGTCGGTTTAACACCTAGTAGGTAGGGGTTTGCACATGGGGTTTATCACCTCGTAAGACACCCAACTTAATTTATATTACACTATTGCATCTCTTTTTTTTTTTCATTTGGCCAATTTTACTTTTCAAAGATTCATTTTCTTTAGTTAAATTCTATAATTCTTCTCTTACCTCTCTAAGTTTGCTTTTAAAATCCTCTTTGAGCTCTTCCAGGAATCCTTTCTGGGCTTAAGACCATATCATATTCCCTTTTGAGGAAGGGAGGAATGAGAGCCAATTTAGCTGGTCATCATGGCTCCTGGAAGTTCAAGAAGGTGAGTTTCAACCCTTTAGCCTGTGGGCTGGAAGCCTCAGGAGTAATGTTGGTGTCTCCCATAGCTCTGACAGACTCCTGCCCTGGGTTGTGAAGCCTGGAGATTGCAGCTGTAGCCACCACTTCAGCCCTGGGGCTGCTCCTGCTCCTGCTATGGTATAGTTTAGTTTCCCCACACCCCGTGCTCTCCCAGCCTGGTTTGATGGCTGAGCAACCACAGTTGCTCCCACTTTAGTTTGGTCAGGTGATATGGTTGGGTACAATCCCATATGCTAGGCATTCTTCTAGTACAGAGATCTGTCCTGTGGTCCCTGCAGACCCTCCTGGCTTGGAAATCTGCCACATTTAGTGTAATAGTGGCTTCTAATTCTCTCAGATCTGCTCAGATTAACTTTTTAGAGGTATCTGACAGAATTTGTAAGAGTTCTCAAGTAAGTCACTGGTTTCACTTCAAAATTTTTGCTCCACCAACACACCTAGTTCCTCTTACTGTTTTGCAACTATTTATTCAAACTTTTCCTATTACAATTGCTTAATAAGTAACTTTTGAAAAGTTAATTATGTCTGACTGATTGTTAACAGGGAGCATATCAGGGGAGACTGTGAGCCATAACGTTCTAGTTGCTTTGCATTAACAGTTAAGCCCCTCCTCTCTTTTCTCCTTTATTCTCTCTGTTTCTATCTCTCCTTCTCTTCCAATCTTTTTTCACCTTTCCTTCTTTTTGCTTTCTCTCCTTGTAGTAGGAAGGCCGAATTTATGATCTCAAAAAGGATCATATATATATTTGAATGGTTCAAAATTGCAAGGTATATAGAATTCTCTAAGCAGAAGGCATCAAAAAATTTATTCAGGGCCCACAGCGACACATTAGCGAACCAACCTCCCCATTCCAATATTGTGATCACAAGCCTCCAGGCCCAGTAGGCCCTCCTCACAAGAGGAGACAAGATGCCACAGAAAAATAAGATGGCATAAATCATCTTCACTGGCCTCAAGTTCTAGCTCGAACTCCTGGGTCCACACGGGTCAGCTCTGCTTTGGCTTCAGCTGTAGTTTCTCGCCTCTCCTTGCAGCCAAGCCTCTGGCATTCTCAAGCCCTGACTCAACAACCAGAGACCAGAGACCAGAGACCAATTGGTTCCCAAGTTGGCACCTCTTAAGTCATCAATCTATGCCCATGCAGGTTTCACACCAGGCTTTGGGCCTGGGGCTTAGCACTTAACAGCTGAAAGTACTTTCAAGGTAAACAAAAGCCAAAACTCCTGAAGTGCCTTTCACTCAAAGTAAACAGAATAAACAAAAGCCAAACTCCTCAAGGGCATGTGTTAAACTAAGCCCATTTTGCCTTACTGGCACACTCCTATACCTTTTTTTTCTCTCCAAATTCTTCTCTGCCCTGGGCTCTGGTTTTTCTGCCCCTCCTCATTCAGGCTTCAGTATTGCTTGACCCAGATGTGCTTCCTATGCAATGAAATACTTTCCTGAGGTTTTCACTCCACCCAGGTCAAGCTGATGTAGAGGAGGGCTTAATGCCTATAACCTTGACAGATAGGAGTAAATGGATGATTTCCCTACAATAAAACCATTAAAAACAGCAGAACTTCCGCTCCACATTTTGTATATTTACAAATTATGATAAATCTCAGATATAATGACAGGAGAATTGGAAGGCGTATGCTGTGACCCTTATAATCTTAACAAAGGCTATCATTAATAGTTTATTTTTTTAGATTAATATTTTTCTTGTTTTCAACATTGATTTACATAAGGTTTTGAATTACGTATTTCTCTCCATTTCTACCCTCCTGCACCCATAGATGACCTATATTCTGTTTGCCCCTTTAACCACTCTGCCCTCTCTTCAATTGCCCTACTACCCACCCCCTTCATCCCTTTTGCCCTTATTTTCTTATAGGGCAAGATAGATTTCTATACCCCATTGCATATATATATTATTTCCCAGTTGCAAGTAAAAAAAAAAAACATTTTTTAAACATTTGTTTTTAGAACTTTGAGTTCCAAATTATTTCCCTTCTTCCCTCCCCACACACAGTCATTGAGAAGGCAAGTAATTCAACACAGGCCACACAAAGATTATTACGCAAAACATTTCCATAATAAACTTGTTGCTAAGGACCAACTATGTTTCCCTCCATCCTATGCTGCCCCCCCTTTATTAAAATTTCTCCCTTGACAATATCCATTTTCAAAAGTGTTTGCTTTTGACTACCTCCTCCCCCAATTTGCCCTCCCTTCTATCATCCCACCCTCACTTAAGTCCTTCCCCTGCTACTTTCCTTTGGGGTAAGATACACAATTGAGTTTGTAAGTTATTCCATCCTTGAGCCAAATCCAATGAGAGCAAGATTCACTCATTCACTTTCACCTACGTCCTCTTCCTTCCAACAGAATTGTTTTTTTCTTACCACTTTTATGTGAGATAATTCCCCCCATTCTATCTCTTCTATTCTCCTCCCAACATATTCCTCTCTCACTCCTTAATATTGTTTTTTTAGTTATCATCCCTCTATGTTCAACTCAACATGTGCTGTCAGTGTGTATGTATATATATACATATGTGTGTACATATATGTGTATACATGTATATGTATATGTGTATATGTATACATGTGTGTATGTATACACATGTATGTGTATGTATATGTGTGTATATGTTTGTGTATATGTATATATGTATGCGTATATGCATGTGCATATGTATATGTGCGTATGTGTGTATATATGTAAGTGTATATATGTATATATGTATGTGTATATGTATGTATGTGTATATGCATATTTTTGGGTATATGTATATATATACATACATACACACACATATGTATATATGTATATTTATTTTCCTTCAACAATCCTAATACTGAGAAAATTTTAATGATTTACAAATATCATCTTTCCATGTAAGAATGTAAACAGTTAAACATTAGTAAGTCCCTTATGATTTGTCTTTCTTGTTTACATTTTCATCCTTCTCTTGATTCTTCTATTTTAAAGTCAAAATTTCTATTCATTTGTGGTCTTTTCGTTGAGAATGCTGGAAAGTCCTCCATTTTATTGAAAATCTATATTTTGCCCTGAAGTATTATGCTCAGGTTTGCTGGGTGGGTGATTCTTGGTTTTAATCCTAGCTCCTTTGACTTCCATAATATCACATTCTAAGCCCTTTGGTCCTATAATGTAGAAGCTGCTAGATCTTGTGCTTCCACAATACTCAAATTGTTACTTTCTGGCTGCTTGCAATATTTTCTTTCTGACCTGGGAACGCCGGAATTTGGCTATAATATTCCTAAGAGTTTTCTTTTTGGGAGAAGTGATCAGTGTATTCTTTCAATTTCCATTTTACCCTCTGGTTCTTGAACATCAGGGAGTTTTCTGTGTTAATTTCATTTAAAAAATTATAATTCTTATTTAATACTTTAGTTTTCAACATTGATTTCCACACATTTTGCATTACAAATTTTCTCTCCATTTATACCCTTCCCCACATTCCAGCATGGCATATATTCTGATTGCCTCATTCCCTAGTCAGCCCTTCCTTCTTTCCCCCCACTACCCCTCCCTTTTCCCCTTACTTTCTTGTACGGTAGGAAAGATTTCTATGCCCCATTCCTTATATATTTTGTTTCCCAGCTGTATGCAAAAGAACAACTTTTTTAAGCATCTGCTTTTAAAACTTTGAATTCCAAATTCTCTCTCCTCTTCCCTTCCTACCCACCCTCCCTAGGAAGGCAAACAATTCAACATAGATCACACATGTATCATTATGCAAACACTTCAACAATGCTCATGTTGTGAAAGGTTAACTATGTTTCTTTCCATCCTATCCTCTCTCTCTCTTTAGTCAATTAACTCCCTTGACCCTGTCCCTTTTCAAAAGTTTTGCTTTGATTACCTCCTCCCCCTATCTGCCCTCCCTTCTATCATCCCCCCACACACACTTTTTATCCCCTTCCCCTTACTTTCCCGTGGCGTAAGATGCCCAATTGAGTGTGTATGTTATTCTCTCCTCAGGTTGAATCCAATGAGAGCAAGATTCACACCTTCCCCCTCATCTGCCTCCTCTTCCCTTCCAATAGAATTGCTTTTTCTTGCCACTTTTATGGGAGATAATTTTCCCCATTCTGCCCTTTCCTTTCTCCTTCTCTCAATATATTCCTTGCTCATCACTTAAATATATTTCATTTATTTAGATATCATCCCTTCATATTCAACCCATCCTGTGCCCACTGTCTATATACTCTTCAACTCCACTAATACTGAGAAAGGTCTCATGAATTACACACATCATCTTTCCATATAGGAATGAAAACATAAGAGTTCAACTTTAGTAAGTCACTTATGAATTCTATTTCTTGTTTACCTTTTCATGCTTCTTTTGATTCTTGTATTTGAAAGTCAAATTTTCCATTCACCTCTGGTCTTTTCATTGAGAAAGCATGAAAGTCCTCTATTTTATTGAAAATCCATATTTTGCCTTGGAGCATTACACTCAGTTTTGCTGGGTAGGTGATTCTTGGTTTTAATCTTATCTCCTTTGGTATCTGGGATATCATATTCCAAGCCCTTCAAATCTCTTAATGTAGAAGCTACTAGATCTTGTGTTATTCTGATTGTGTTTCCACAATATTCAAAATTTTTCTCTTTGGTTGCTTGCATTATTTTCTCCTTGACCAGTAAACTCTGGGATTTGGCGACAATATTCCTAGGAGTTTCGTTTTTGGGATCTTTTTCAAGAGGCAATGGGTGGATTCTTTCAATTTCTATTTTACCCTCTGGTTCTAGAATATCAGGGAAGTTTTTCTTGACAATTTCTTGAAAGATGATGTCTAGGCTCTTTTTTATCATGATTTACAGGTAGTCCAATAATCTTTAAATTGTCTCACCTGGATCTATTTTCCAGCTTAATGGTTTTTCCAAAGAGGTATTTCACATTGTCTTCCATTTTTTCATTCCTTTGTTTCTGTTTTACAATTTCATTAGTTTCTACTTGCTCCAATCTAATTTTTAAGGTGGTATTTTCTTCAGTGGTCTTTTGGACTTCCTTTTCCACTGGGCTAATTATGCCTTTCAAGGCATTCTTCACCTCATTGAACTGTTGGAGCTCTTTTGACATTTCACTTAATTTGTTCTTTAAGGTGTTATTTTCTTCAGTATTTTTTGGGTCTCCTTTAGCAAGTCACTGACTTGATTTTCATGGTTTTATTGCATCTCTCTCACTTCTCTTCCAAATTTTTCCTTTACTTCTTTTACTTGCTTTTCCAAATCCTTTTTGAGCTCTTACATTTCCTGAGGCCAGTTCATGTTTTTCCTGGAGGCTTTTGATGTAGGCTCTTTGACTTTGTGAACTTCTTCTGGTTGTATGTTTAGATCTTCTTTGTCACAAAATAGGAATCTAGAGTTTGAGTTTGAGTCTGAGTTTGTTTTTGCTGACTATTCATGTTCCCAGCCAACTATTTGACCCTTGAGGTTTTTGTTGGGATATGATTGCTCTTAGAGTAAAGAGTACTTTGTCCCACGTTTTAGGGGCCAAGCACTGCTGTTTTCAGAGCTACATCTACTCTACCTTCACCCCAGGATCTGTCACTGCAGCCCTCCTCCTCCCCAAGAACCACCAACCAGGACCGCAATACAGATCAGAAGCGGTCACAGCAAGAGAATCTGCCTTTGTGCACACAGAGTACTCCTTGCCCTCCTGTTCTGATCCGCTGCTAGAATCCTCCCACCATGTAAGCCAGGGACTGGGGAAGCAGGTGATGCTTGGACTCTGGAAGCAGCCTCAGGTGTTTCCTGCTGCTGCTACCACCACCACATATGCACCACTTCCTCCACCCCTAGAGCTGGCAGCTGGACCACTATGAACTCAATCAAGCAGTTCCCCACTAAACTGCTCTTTGGTGTTTGTGGATTGAGAAGTCTGGTAACTGCCACAGCTCACTTTTTCATGGCCCCAAGGCCTGTTCTGGCTGGCTTATTCCAGGTCTGGTCTGTCCTGGTGTGGCCCATGCCTGGGCTGCCCTCTGCTCTCAGTACTGTGTGATAGACTCTTCCCAGCAACCATAGAGACTCTTCTATTTTGGAGACCTGTTTCTCTCTGCTTTTTAGTGGGTTCTGCAGTTCTAGAATTTGTTCAGAGCCATTTCTTACAGGTGTTTGGTGTGACTGCAGGGAGAACTTAAGCAAGTCCCTGCTTTCCACATGCCATTTTGACTCTACTCCTGCTTGGTAATTTCTTGAAAGATGATGTCTAGGCTCTTTTTCTGATCATGGCTTTAAATTACTTCAATAATTTTTAAATTATGTCTCCTAGGTCTCTTCTCCAGTTCAGTGATCTTTTCCAATGATATATTTCACATATTCTTCCATTTTTTCCATTCTTTTGGTTCTTTTTTATAATTTCTTGATATCTTATAAAGTCACTAGCTTCCACTTTTTCCATTCTAATTATTAAGGTAGTATTTTCTTCACTGGTCTTTTGGACCCCCTTTTCCATTTGGCTACTTCTGCCTTTTAAGGCATTCTTCTCCTCATTGGCTTTTTGGATCTTTTTTGCCATTTGGCTTAGTCTATTTTTAGGTGTTATTATCTTCACTATTTTTTGGGTCTCCTTTAGCAAGTTGTTGACTTCTTTTTCATGATTTTCTTGCATTGCTCTCATTTCTTTTCCCAATTTTTCTTTACTTCTCTTACTTGCCTTTCCAAATCATTTTTGAGCTCTTCCATGGACTGGGACCAATTCATATTTTTCTTTGAGGCTTTTGATGTAGGATCTTTGACTTTGCTGACTTCTTCTGGCTTAATTTTACTCTTCTTTGTCATTAAAGAAAAACTGTATAGTCTGAGTCCTTTTACACTGCTTGCTCATTTCCCAGCCAATTACTTGGCTTTTGAGCTTTTTTTCAGGGTATTACTGCTTTCAGAGTGGAGAGTGCTTTGTCCCATTCTTCAGGGGTTTTGTGCTGCTGTTCAGAGCTACTTCTAATCTAAGGTGGTATGTTGCTCCTCTCTTGGCCTGTGCTCTGGTCTGTGATTACAGGCACTCCTTTCTACCTTGTAACTACCAGTAGGACTCCCTCTCCACAGCCACTATAAAGCTCTGACAGACCACCACTCCTCCTCCCCCAAGGACCACCAACAAAGATTGTGACCCAGATCCAAGCAGAGCAATGCAAGAGGACCTCATCTTTGCACCAGCAAATCTATCACTGATCTCCTGCTCTGATCAGCCTTTTGATTCCCCCCATCATGTGGGACTAGGGCTCTGGAAGTAGCCACCACTGCTGCTATTGTTGTTGCTGCTGCTGGTGCTCCTGCTGGTGCTCCTGCTGCAGCTGCCACCACTGCAGCCATCTCCTCAGCTGTGGGGCTGTGGCTGGAGAGCACACTTCTCTCACCCAGATCTAGCAGTTTTCCCACTTACCTGCTTCATTGTCTTTGGCATTTGTGGGTTGAGAAGTCTGGTAACTGCCACACCTCAGTGATTTAGAGCCCTGAGACAGCAGCTTGGTGTACTCTGGCCTGGTCTGCCCTGGCATGGTCCATGCTAGGCTTTCCTCTGATCCCAGCATGGTACAATAGATTCTTCCCAGTGACCATGCAGGCTGTGTTGGGCTGGAGACTTGTTTCCCTCTGTTATTTCATGGGTTCTGTAGCTCTAGAATTTGTTTAGAGTCATTTTTACAGGTGTTTGTAGGTATTTGGGGGAGACCTTAAGTGAGTCCCTGTTTTCAAGCCACCATATTGGCTCTGCCTCTCATGATTAGCTTATTATGAAAAATTAAGTGATGAATATTGTCATGGGGGTCATTTCCTTATGGACTTTACTGGCTCCTTGATATCATACCCTGTGTGTACTTCTCAATTTTATCACCATTGAATAGAACAATTTGACAGATCCATAAAAGCACCAGCTTTGTAGACAGAAGAAATAGATTGAAATCCCAGCTCTTATTTTTATGTCGATCTGAAGTTGGACAAGTTATTTTTTCCTCTTTCTACATTAAATTCCATAACAATACTTATGTTGTTGTTGTTCAGTCAAATTAGCTATATCCAACTCTTCATGATCCCATTTCGGGTTTTCTCAGCAAAAACTACTAGAGTGATTGGCCATTTCCTTCAGCAGGTAATTTTATAGGAGGGAAAACTGAGGCAAACAGGATTAAGTGACCTGCTCAGGGTCACATGGGTAGTAGGTGCCTGAGACCAGATTTGAACTCAGGAAGATTAGTTTTCCTGACTTCAAGTACAGCACTCTATCCACTGCACCACTTAGCTGCCCAAATATAGATGCCCTATATAGATAGTACTTACTATGTGCCACGTGCTATGCTAAGCAATTTACAATTATTATCTCCTTTGATCTTCAGAACAACTTTTGATGTAGGTGCTTTATTGTCCACATTTTACCTATTAGGGAATTGAGGCAAAAAATATTAAGTGACTTACACAGGATCACACAGCTAATAAGGGACTATTGGCCAAATTAGAACTCAAGTCTCCTTGACTTAAGGTCCAGCTCTACATTCACAGTACCACTTCTCATATTAAGTGATTTTTACTTGATGGATTCTCTAGTCCCTTTCATTTGTAGATCTAAGATTTTCAATTCTTCATCAAAAAGCAAAGACAAGTTAAGGGACATCAAGATGCAGAAATGTCTTTTAATTATGATAAGTAATGAAATCATGAATGACAGTGTCATGTGAAGTTTCTGCTTAAATATAGAATAATTTTGTCCCATTAGTTATAGCCCTAGAGAGAATAAGGAAATAAACTTGCAAGGTACATGTGATATTCACTATGAAAAAAAAATGATAATCTTCTAAGAATCTTTCCTTTCTAGTAATTTCTTTCCATATTCAACCCAAACTGAATGGAAACTCATTTAATTCTATATTTCTATGTATCCCCCTCCAAAGTGGTGCTCATAAGGCATTATATAGAAAGGAATATGAAAGATGAGACTGCATACTTTTCCAATCCATCACCAAAATTATATGCAAAGTTGCTCCACCAATATTGCTTCAATTTGATGATGTGTTGAATTTTGTAGGCTTTTACTTATCACAGCAAATTTACATTTTAATCTTTGGTTTGTAACAACTTAAAAGCCTGCAGTTCATCTGCATCCTATTGGCTAAATATTTGACAAGTCTTAATCACCTGAATTGTTCCATTAGAAGCTATTTATGGCTTTGATGGGGGAATCAGAATTAAAATCTATCTAAGCAAAATTAGAGCATGCTACACAGACACGCTGGCATTTAAGTTATTTGATTCAGTTTGTTTCAAAACATTCTCATGGGGAGATCTACTACTACTGATATTTGTGCATGGAGAAATGAAGCACTGAGCATTCAAGAAGATGAATAATTCTGGTGCTTTATATGGTAGTTCAGGAAATTAATTTCATTATTTGCAACCAAAGTGTAAGATATTAGCTCAGTGGTGATTGTGAAGTATGAGGTCTTTATTTTGAATCCTTTAAGGTGTGATTATGTGGGTGAGGGAGCTCCAGGTGTGCGAAAACCCTTCACTGGAAGATAGCAACCGAACTATGCATTATGTTCATAGGTCATTGTTAGAGGCAACTTTCAGAACTTTATTCTTTTGAAAAGGCAACATCATTAAAAATTAATATGAATAATCAAGCAATCTAGAAATAATGTTACTGTTACTTTCTTTTTTTATATTCATAGACTATACTGACTGAATTCAGGTCTATAATTTCTCTCAAAAAATGTGTGCCACAAGTAGCATTATCTATTCGTGCTACATAGGTAATTTTAAAGCAGTAGACCTGCAAACATACTTTGTGAAATAGATATTTCCCTCCTATGATAGGACTAGTATTTTCCCCGATGCAATTTTTTTCTTTCTGTATATGACATGCACAGGCTTTCCCTAAAGAGAAGGAGAGAGATGGAGAAACAGGGAGAGAGAGAGAGAGAGAGAGAGAGAGAGAGAGAGAGAGAGAGAGAGAGAGAGAGATCCTCAGACTGGATGGCTTCTCTGATGCAGCTTCCTGGTCATCTAAGAGACTTTAAAAATTCCATTCATGTGGACTCTCAGCCCCACAGAATTGTTGGATTTATGTAGTCTTCCTGCCTTACCATGTTCTTTATCACATCCTGCCCTGATGATAAGGCATATTTCTACAGAGAAGCTAAGCGTCATTGTGTTCTTGTTTCATATACTTTCTATGTTAGGATGCAAAGTAAACTGCATTAAAAAAAAAAAAAACAAACAACTATTCAATGATTTATGAATTCCTCATTTTGGTCTCAATATTGAACCAGAACTAGAAATTATGGCTTCAGGGAACCCAATGCTTTATATGTAATGGTTGTTGTACAGCACACAATATATAGGATAGTTTCAAGAGTGACTCAGATCATTTGTTATGATAACCTTAGCAACTGTAAATGACATAATCTTTTGGAAAACGCAGCAGTAAGAGTTTCCTTTTAAATATCTATTTTGGTTTTTTTTTTTTCATTCATTTCTTTTTGGGTCCACCAACGCCACCCTTATAACTCACTGCTCTGAAGCAAAGAAATTGAATCTCAAATTAAAATTCCATTTGTGTGGAGGGTTGAATGTAATTAAAAGGGTTCTTTGTTAAAGAATTCATAGTTAACTACTCATTAAGAAAATGGAATTCAAGATATGAAGACACCATAAATAATAGTAAATAGCATGAAACTCTATTGTGTCTTAGTCAAGGAGGAAAGATGGGATGGGAAACAAAATCGAAACATTGCAAAAAGTGAAATAAAAGAAATAAATCACTCAAGAATAATAAATATTTTGAAGATTATTAGAAAATGCACCATGGTATAGTGCAATAATCCCCATTTTTTGCATATTTGTTTATTTACAAATTTTACATATATGCTCCTGTAACAAAATATCATGTTAATTATTAGATATGCACAACATTGAAATGAAAAAGAATGAGAAAAGATAAAATAAACAATATTTTAAATTGTTTTATTTGGTAATAGTAGAAAACAGTGTTTTCTAACTAAAATAGATGTTATAGAAATATATGTATACTCATACATATACTACTGAGATCAATGCAATTAAATGTTTCATTATTTTCAAAATTCTTGGCTTAATATTATTGATACATTCATGTGGTGACAGTCTTATTCTGTTCAGTTTGATTTGATTTTTGCTTCCAATTGCTGTCATAATGGTAAAAAAGATGCCCACACAAAGATATGTAGATACAAATACAAGAAGTACATCATTGACTGCACTTACCAAGTTCTAATACTTCTTTTTTTATTTCTCTCACAGATTTTGAAAGAAATTTTTTTTTCTTAAAATTCAAGTAGGAAAATTTCCACTTTTTCTGAAACGAAAGAAGAAAAGAACATAGTGGGGGCGGAGCCAAGATGGC